>JALDPO010000043.1:0-37500 GCA_023718395.1 Leucaspius delineatus
TTTTTATGCACATTTTTAGAATTTATAAGCATCTTGGTGTTTCCATTCAGCATTTTTTTTTTTGCTATATCCCAGAGTGTGCATAAAATAGGTGGATGGAAATATAACTATCCATCCATCCATCCATCTTCTACCGCTTATCCGGGGCCGGGTCGCGGGGGCAGCAGTCTAAGCAGGGATGCCCAGACTTCCCTCTCCCTAGACAATTCCTCCAGCTCTTCCGGGGGGACACCGAGGCGTTCCCAGGCCAGCCGGGAGACATAGTCTCTCCAGCGTGTCCTAGGTCTTCCCCGGGGTCTCCTTCCGGTGGGACATGCCCGGAACACCTTCCCGGGAAGGCGTCCAGGAGGCATCCGGAAAAGATGCCCGAGCCACCTCAACTGACCCCTCTCGATGTGGAGGAGCAGCGGCTCTACTCTGAGCTCCTCCCGAGTGACCGAGCTTCTCACCCTATCTCTAAGGGATCGCCCAGCCACCCTGCGGAGAAAGCTCATTTCGGCCGCTTGTATCCGGGATCTTGTCCTTTCGGTCATGACCCACAGCTCATGACCATAGGTGAGAGTAGGAACGTAGATTGACTGGTAAATCGAGAGCTTCGCCTTGCGGCTCAGCTCCTTCTTTACCACGACAGACCGGTACAGGGACCGCATTACTGCAGAAGCTGCACCGATCCGCCTGTCAATCTCCCGTTCCATCCTTCCCTCACTCGTGAACAAGACCCCAAGATACTTGAACTCCTCCACATGAGGCAGGAGCTCTCCACCAACCTGAAGCGAGCAAGCCACCCTTTTCCGACTGAGAACCATGGCCTCGGACTTGGAGGTGCTGATTTTCATCCCAGCCGCTTCACACTCGGCTGCAAACCGTCCCAGTGCATGCTGGAGGTCCTGGTCTGATGAGGCCAACACGACAACATCATCCGCAAAGAGCAGAGATGAAATCGTGTGGTCCCCAAACCCGACCCCCTCCGGCCCCTGGCTGCGCCTAGAAATTCTGTCCATAAAAATTATGAACAGAACCGGCGACAAAGGGCAGCCCTGCCGGAGTCCAACACGCACCGGGAACAAGTCTGACTTACTGCTGGCAATACGAACCAAGCTCCTGCTCCGGTCGTACAGGGACCGGATAGCCCTTAGCAAAGGGCCCCGGACCCCATACTCCCGGAGCACCCTCCACAGGCCGCCGCGAGGGACACAGTCGAATGCCTTCTCCAAATCCACAAAGCACATGTAGATTGGTTGGGCAAACTCCCATGAGCCCTCCAGCACCCTGTAGAGGGTATAGAGCTGGTCCAGTGTTCCACGACCGGGACGAAAACCACACTGTTCCTCCTGAATCCGAGGTTCTACTATCGGCCGGATTCTCCTCTCCAGTACCCTGGCATAGACTTTCCCAGGGAGGCTGAGAAGTGTGATCCCCCTATAGTTTGAGCACACCCTCCGATCCCCCTTCTTGAAAAGAGGGACCACCACCCCGGTCTGCCAGTCCAAAGGTACTGTCCCCAACCGCCACGCGATGTTGCAGAGGCGTGTCAGCCAAGACAGCCCCACAACATCCAGAGACTTGAGGTACTCAGGGCGGATCTCATCCACCCCCGGTGCCTTGCCACCGAGGAGTTTCTTGACTACCTCGGTGACTTCAGCTTGGGTGATGGATGAGTCCGCCTCCGAGCCCTCAGCCTCTGCTTCCTCAATGGAAGACGTGACGGCGGGATTGAGGAGATCCTCGAAGTATTCCTTCCACCGTCCGGTGATATCCCCAGTCGAGGTCAACAGCTGCCCACCTCCACTGTAAACAGCGTTGGTAGGGCACTGCTTCCCCCTCCTGAGGCGCCGGACGGTTTGCCAGAATCTCTTCGAGGCCGACCGATAGTCCTTCTCCATGGCCTCACCGAACTCCTCCCAGGCCCGAGTTTTTGCCTCCACAACCACCCGGGCTGCAGTCCGCTTGGCCCGTCGGTACCCATCAGCTGCCTCAGGAGTCCCACAAGCCAGCCAGGCCCGATAGGACTCCTTCTTCAGCTTGACGGCATCCCTTACTTCCGGTGTCCACCACCGGGTTCGGGGATTGCCGCCTCGACAGGCACCGGAGACCTTACGGCCACAGCTCCGAGTGGCCGCGTTGACAATGGAGGTGGAGAACATGGTCCACTCGGACTCAATATCTCCAGACTCCCTCGGGATCTGGTCGAAGCTCTGCCGGAGGTGGGAGTTGAAGATCTCTCTGACAGGAGATTCGGCCAAACGTTCCCAACAGACCCTCACAGTACGTTTGGGTCTGCCGAGTCTGTCCAGCTTCCTCCCCCGCCATCGGATCCAACTCACCACCAGGTGGTGATCAGTTGACAGCTCCGCCCCTCTCTTCGCCCGAGTGTCCAAGACATACGGCCGGAGGTCGGATGAAACGACCACAAAGTCGATCATCGACCTCCGGCCTAGGGTGTCCTGGTGCCATGTGCACTGATGGACACCCTTATGCTTGAACATGGTGTTCGTTATGGACAAGCTGTAACTAGCACAGAAGTCCAATAACAGAACACCACTCGGGTTCAGATCAGGGGGGCCGTTCCTCCCAATCACGCCCCTCCAGGTGTCACTGTCGCTGCCCACGTGGGCGTTGAAGTCCCCCAGTAAAACGATGGAGTCCCCAGTCGGAGCACTTTCCAGCACCCCTCCCAGAGACTCCAAGAAGGCCGGGTACTCTGCACTGCCGTTCGGCCCGTAAGCACAAACGACAGTGAGAGACCTATCCCCGACCCGAAGGCGTAGGGAAGCGACCCTCTCGTTCACCGGGGTGAACTCCAACACATGGCGGCTGAGCTGGGGAGCTATAAGCAAACCCACACCAGCCCGCCGCCTCTCACCATGGGCAACTCCAGAGTGGTGAAGAGTCCATCCTCTCTCGAGGAGTGTGGTTCCAGAGCCCAAGCCGTGCGTGGAGGTGATCCCAACTATCTCTAGTCGGAATCTCTGAACCTCACGCACAAGCTCAGGCTCCTTCCCCGCCAGAGAGGTGACATTCCATGTCCCTAGAGCTAGATTCCACGTCCAGGGATCGGGTTGTCTAGGCTCCCGCCTTCGACTGCCGCCCGATCCACTTAGCACCGGCCCCTTACGGTCCCTCCTGCAGGTGGTGGGTCCACGGGAGGGTGGCCCCACGTCACTCCTTCGGGCTGAGCCCGGCCGGACCCCATGGGGGGAGGCCCGACCACCAGGCGCTCGCATACGAGCCCCAACCCCGGGCCTGGCTCCAGGGTGGGGCCCCGGCTGCGCCATACCGGGCGACGTCACGGTCCTCCTTTTTTTGGGCATCATAGGGGGTTTTGAACTAAAACCCCCTATGATATCCTAACACACTATCCCAAAACACTATCCTAACACACTATCTCAACACTATCCTAACACACTATCCCAAAACACTATCCTAACACACTATCTCAACACTATCCTAACACACTATCCCAAAACACTATCCTAACACACTATCTCAACACTATCCTAACACACTATCCCAAAACACTATCCTAACACACTATCTCAACACTATCCTAACACACTATCCCAAAACACTATCCTAACACACTATCTCAACAGTATCCTAACACACTATCCCAAAACACTATCCTAACACACTATCTCAACACTATCCTAACACACTATCCCAAAACACTATCCTAACACACTATCTCAACACTATCCTAACACACTATCCCAAAACACTATCTCAACACACCATCTCAACACACTATCTCAACACTATCCTAACACACTATCCTAACACACTATACTAACACACTATCTCAACACACTATCTCAACACACTATCTCAACACTATCCTAACACACTATCCCAAAACACTATCTCAACACACCATCTCAACACTATCCTAACACACTATCCCAAAACACTATCTCAACACACCATCTCAACACTATCCTAACACATTATCTCAACACACTATCTCAACACTATCCTAACACACTATCCCAAAACACTATCCTAACACACTATCTCAACACTATCCTAACACACTATCCCAAAACACTATCCTAACACACTATCTCAACACTATCCTAACACACTATCCCAAAACACTATCCTAACACACTATCTCAACAGTATCCTAACACACTATCCCAAAACACTATCCTAACACACTATCTCAACAGTATCCTAACACACTATCCCAAAACACTATCCTAACACACTATCTCAACACTATCCTAACACACTATCCCAAAACACTATCCTAACACACTATCTCAACACTATCCTAACACACTATCCCAAAACACTATCCTAACACACTATCTCAACAGTATCCTAACACACTATCCCAAAACACTATCCTAACACACTATCTCAACACTATCCTAACACACTATCCCAAAACACTATCCTAACACACTATCTCAACACTATCCTAACACACTATCCCAAAACACTATCCTAACACACTATCCCAAAACACTATCCTAACACACTATCTCAACACTATCCTAACACACTATCCCAAAACACTATCCTAACACACTATCTCAACACTATCCTAACACACTATCCCAAAACACTATCCTAACACACTATCTCAACACTATCCTAACACACTATCCCAAAACACTATCCTAACACACTATCTCAACACTATCCTAACACACTATCCTAACACACTATCCCAAAACACTATCCTAACACACTATCTCAACACTATCCTAACACACTATCCTAACACACTATCCCAAAACACTATCTCAACACACCATCTCAACACACCATCTCAACACTATCCTAACACACTATCCTAACACACTATACTAACACACTATCTCAACACACTATCTCAACACACTATCTCAACACTATCCTAACACACTATCCCAAAACACTATCTCAACACACCATCTCAACACTATCCTAACACACTATCTCAACACACTATCTCAATACACTATCTCAACACTATCCTAACACACTATCCTAACACACTATCCCAACACACTATCTCAACACTATCCTAACACACTATCCTAACACACTATCTCAACACACTATCTCAACACTATCCTAACACACTATCCTAACACACTATCCCAACACACTATCTCAACACTATCCTAACACACTATCCTAACACACTATCCCAACACACTATCTCAACACTATCCTAACACACTATCTCAACACTATCCTAACACACTATCCTAACACACTATCCTAACACACTATCTCAACACTATCCTAACACACTATCCTAACACACTATCTCAACACACTATCCTAACACACTATCTCAACACTATCCTAACACACTATCTCAACACACTATCTCAACACTATCCTAACACACTATCCCAAAACACTATCTCAACACTATCCTAACACACTATCTCAACACTATCCTAACACACTATCTCAACACTATCCTAACACACTATCCCAACACACTATCTCAACACACTATCTCAACACACTATCTCAACACACTATCTCAACACTATCCTAACACACTATCTCAACACTATCCTAACACACTATCTCAACACTATCCTAACACACTATCCCAACACACTATCCCAACACACTATCTCAACACACTATCTCAACACACTATCTCAACACTATCCTAACACACTATCCCAACACTATCCTAACACACTATCTCAACACTATCCTAACACACTATCCCAACACACTATCTCAACACACTATCTCAACACTATCCTAACACACTATCCTAACACACTATCCTAACACACTATCCTAACACACTATCCTAACACACTATCCCAAAACACTATCCTAACACACTATCTCAACACTATCCTAACACACTATCCTAACACACTATCCTAACACACTATCTCAACACTATCCTAACACACTATCCTAACACACTATCCTAACACACTATCTCAACACTATCCTAACACACTATCTCAACACTATCCTAACACACTATCCCAACACACTATCTCAACACACTATCTCAACACTATCCTAACACACTATCCTAACACACTATCCTAACACACTATCTCAACACTATCCTAACACACTATCCTAACACACTATCCTAACACACTATCCTAACACACTATCCTAACACACTATCTCAACACACTATCTCAACACTATCCTAACACACTATCCCAACACACTATCTCAACACACTATCTCAACACTATCCTAACACACTATCCCAACACACTATCTCAACACACTATCTCAACACTATCCTAACACACTATCCCAACACACTATCTCAACACACTATCTCAACACTATCCTAACACACTATCCTAACACACTATCCTAACACACTATCCTAACACACTATCCCAAAACACTATCCTAACACACTATCTCAACACTATCCTAACACACTATCCTAACACACTATCCTAACACACTATCTCAACACTATCCTAACACACTATCCTAACACACTATCTCAACACTATCCTAACACACTATCCCAACACACTATCTCAACACACTATCTCAACACTATCCTAACACACTATCCTAACACACTATCTCAACACACTATCTCAACACTATCCTAACACACTATCCTAACACACTATCCTAACACACTATCTCAACACTATCCTAACACACTATCCCAACACACTATCTCAACACACTATCTCAACACACTATCTCAACACTATCCTAACACACTATCTCAACACACTATCTCAACACACTATCTCAACACTATCCTAACACACTATCCTAACACACTATCCTAACACACTATCCTAACACACTATCCCAAAACACTATCCTAACACACTATCCTAACACACTATCCTAACACACTATCCCAAAACACTATCCTAACACACTATCCCAACACACTATCTCAACACACTATCTCAACACTATCCTAACACACTATCCTAACACACTATCCTAACACACTATCTCAACACTATCCTAACACACTATCCTAACACACTATCCTAACACACTATCCTAACACACTATCCTAACACACTATCTCAACACACTATCTCAACACACTATCTCAACACTATCCTAACACACTATCTCAACACACTATCTCAACACACTATCTCAACACTATCCTAACACACTATCCTAACACACTATCCTAACACACTATCCTAACACACTATCCTAACACACTATCCCAAAACACTATCCTAACACACTATCCTAACACACTATCCTAACACACTATCCCAAAACACTATCCTAACACACTATCCCAACACACTATCTCAACACACTATCTCAACACTATCCTAACACACTATCCTAACACACTATCCTAACACACTATCTCAACACTATCCTAACACACTATCCTAACACACTATCCTAACACACTATCCTAACACACTATCTCAACACTATCCTAACACACTATCCTAACACACTATCCTAACACACTATCCTAACACACTATCCCAACACACTATCTCAACACACTATCCTAACACACTATCTCAACACTATCCTAACACACTATCTCAACACACTATCTCAACACACTATCTCAACACACTATCTCAACACTATCCTAACACACTATCCTAACACACTATCCTAACACACTATCCTAACACACTATCCCAAAACACTATCCTAACACACTATCTCAACACTATCCTAACACACTATCCTAACACACTATCCTAACACACTATCTCAACACTATCCTAACACACTATCCTAACACACTATCCTAACACACTATCTCAACACTATCCTAACACACTATCCCAACACACTATCTCAACACTATCCTAACACACTATCCTAACACACTATCCTAACACACTATCCTAACACACTATCTCAACACTATCCTAACACACTATCTCAACACACTATCTCAACACACTATCTCAACACTATCCTAACACACTATCCTAACACACTATCCTAACACACTATCCTAACACACTATCTCAAAACACTATCCTAACACACTATCTCAACACTATCCTAACACACTATCCTAACACACTATCCTAACACACTATCTCAACACTATCCTAACACACTATACTAACACACTATCCTAACACACTATCTCAACACTATCCTAACACACTATCCCAAAACACTATCCTAACACACTATCTCAACACTATCCTAACACACTATCCCAAAACACTATCCTAACACACTATCCTAACACACTATCCCAAAACACTATCCTAACACACTATCTCAACACTATCCTAACACACTATCCCAAAACACTATCCTAACACACTATCTCAACACTATCCTAACACACTATCCCAAAACACTATCCTAACACACTATCCCAAAACACTATCCTAACACACTATCTCAACACTATCCTAACACACTATCCCAAAACACTATCCTAACACACTATCTCAACACTATCCTAACACACTATCCCAAAACACTATCCTAACACACTATCTCAACACTATCCTAACACACTATCCTAACACACTATCCTAACACACTATCCTAACACACTATCCCAAAACACTATCCTAACACACTATCTCAACACTATCCTAACACACTATCCCAAAACACTATCCTAACACACTATCTCAACACTATCCTAACACACTATCCCAAAACACTATCCTAACACACTATCTCAACACTATCCTAACACACTATCCTAACACACTATCCTAACACACTATCCTAACACACTATCCCAAAACACTATCCTAACACACTATCTCAACACTATCCCAACACACTATCCCAAAACACTATCTCAACACACTATCTCAACACTATCCTAACACACTATCCTAACACACTATACTAACACACTATCTCAACACACTATCTCAACACTATCCTAACACACTATCCTAACACACTATCCTAACACACTATCCTAACACACTATCCTAACACACTATCCTAACACACTATCCTAACACACTATCCTAACACACTATCTCAACACACTATCTCAACACTATCCTAACACACTATCCTAACACACTATCCCAAAACACTATCTCAACACACTATCTCAACACTATCCTAACACACTATCCTAACACACTATACTAACACACTATCTCAACACACTATCTCAACACTATCCTAACACACTATCCTAACACACTATCCTAACACACTATCCTAACACACTATCCTAACACACTATCCTAACACACTATCCTAACACACTATCCTAACACACTATCCTAACACACTATCCTAACACACTATCCCAACACACTATCCCAACACACTATCTCAACACTATCCTAACACACTATCCTAACACACTATCCTAACACACTATCCTAACACACTATCCTAACACACTATCCTAACACACTATCCCAAAACACTATCCTAACACACTATCTCAACACTATCCTAACACACTATCCTAACACACTATCCTAACACACTATCCCAAAACACTATCCTAACACACTATCTCAACACTATCCTAACACACTATCCTAACACACTATCCCAAAACACTATCCTAACACACTATCTCAACACTATCCTAACACACTATCCTAACACACTATCCTAACACACTATCCCAAAACACTATCTCAACACACTATCTCAACACACTATCTCAACACTATCCTAACACACTATCCTAACACACTATCCTAACACACTATCCTAACACACTATCTCAAAACACTATCCTAACACACTATCTCAACACTATCCTAACACACTATCCTAACACACTATCCTAACACACTATCTCAACACTATCCTAACACACTATACTAACACACTATCCTAACACACTATCTCAACACTATCCTAACACACTATCCCAACACACTATCTCAACACACTATCTCAACACTATCCTAACACACTATCCTAACACACTATCCTAACACACTATCCCAAAACACTATCCTAACACACTATCTCAACACTATCCTAACACACTATCCTAACACACTATCCTAACACACTATCTCAACACTATCCTAACACACTATCCTAACACACTATCCTAACACACTATCTCAACACTATCCTAACACACTATCCCAACACACTATCTCAACACACTATCTCAACACTATCCTAACACACTATCCTAACACACTATCCTAACACACTATCTCAACACTATCCTAACACACTATCCTAACACACTATCCTAACACACTATCCTAACACACTATCTCAACACTATCCTAACACACTATCCCAACACACTATCTCAACACACTATCTCAACACTATCCTAACACACTATCCTAACACACTATCCTAACACACTATCCTAACACACTATCCCAAAACACTATCCTAACACACTATCTCAACACTATCCTAACACACTATCCTAACACACTATCCTAACACACTATCTCAACACTATCCTAACACACTATCCTAACACACTATCCTAACACACTATCCTAACACACTATCCCAAAACACTATCCTAACACACTATCTCAACACTATCCTAACACACTATCCCAAAACACTATCCTAACACACTATCTCAACACTATCCTAACACACTATCCCAAAACACTATCCTAACACACTATCTCAACACTATCCTAACACACTATCCCAAAACACTATCCTAACACACTATCTCAACACTATCCTAACACACTATCCCAAAACACTATCCTAACACACTATCTCAACACTATCCTAACACACTATCCCAAAACACTATCCTAACACACTATCTCAACACTATCCTAACACACTATCCCAAAACACTATCCTAACACACTATCTCAACAGTATCCTAACACACTATCCCAAAACACTATCCTAACACACTATCCCAAAACACTATCCTAACACACTATCTCAACACTATCCTAACACACTATCCCAAAACACTATCCTAACACACTATCTCAACACTATCCTAACACACTATCCCAAAACACTATCTCAACACACCATCTCAACACACTATCTCAACACTATCCTAACACACTATCCTAACACACTATACTAACACACTATCTCAACACACTATCTCAACACACTATCTCAACACTATCCTAACACACTATCCCAAAACACTATCTCAACACACCATCTCAACACTATCCTAACACACTATCCCAAAACACTATCTCAACACACCATCTCAACACTATCCTAACACACTATCTCAACACACTATCTCAACACTATCCTAACACACTATCCCAAAACACTATCCTAACACACTATCTCAACACTATCCTAACACACTATCCCAAAACACTATCCTAACACACTATCTCAACACTATCCTAACACACTATCCCAAAACACTATCCTAACACACTATCTCAACAGTATCCTAACACACTATCCCAAAACACTATCCTAACACACTATCTCAACAGTATCCTAACACACTATCCCAAAACACTATCCTAACACACTATCTCAACACTATCCTAACACACTATCCCAAAACACTATCCTAACACACTATCTCAACACACTATCCTAACACACTATCCTAACACACTATCCTAACACACTATCCTAACACACTATCCTAACACACTATCCCAAAACACTATCCTAACACACTATCTCAACAGTATCCTAACACACTATCCCAAAACACTATCCTAACACACTATCTCAACACTATCCTAACACACTATCCCAAAACACTATCCTAACACACTATCTCAACACTATCCTAACACACTATCCCAAAACACTATCCTAACACACTATCTCAACACTATCCTAACACACTATCCCAAAACACTATCCTAACACACTATCTCAACACTATCCTAACACACTATCCTAACACACTATCCTAACACACTATCCTAACACACTATCCCAAAACACTATCCTAACACACTATCTCAACACTATCCTAACACACTATCCCAAAACACTATCCTAACACACTATCTCAACACTATCCTAACACACTATCCCAAAACACTATCCTAACACACTATCTCAACACTATCCTAACACACTATCCTAACACACTATCCTAACACACTATCCTAACACACTATCCTAACACACTATCCCAAAACACTATCCTAACACACTATCTCAACACTATCCCAACACACTATCCCAAAACACTATCTCAACACACTATCTCAACACTATCCTAACACACTATCCTAACACACTATACTAACACACTATCTCAACACACTATCTCAACACTATCCTAACACACTATCCTAACACACTATCCTAACACACTATCCTAACACACTATCCTAACACACTATCCTAACACACTATCCTAACACACTATCCTAACACACTATCCTAACACACTATCTCAACACTATCCTAACACACTATCCTAACACACTATCCTAACACACTATCCTAACACACTATCCTAACACACTATCCTAACACACTATCCTAACACACTATCCTAACACACTATCCTAACACACTATCCTAACACACTATCCCAACACACTATCCCAACACACTATCTCAACACTATCCTAACACACTATCTCAACACTATCCTAACACACTATCCTAACACACTATCCTAACACACTATCCTAACACACTATCCTAACACACTATCCTAACACACTATCCTAACACACTATCCCAAAACACTATCCTAACACACTATCTCAACACTATCCTAACACACTATCCTAACACACTATCCTAACACACTATCCCAAAACACTATCCTAACACACTATCTCAACACTATCCTAACACACTATCCTAACACACTATCCCAAAACACTATCCTAACACACTATCTCAACACTATCCTAACACACTATCCTAACACACTATCCTAACACACTATCCCAAAACACTATCCTAACACACTATCCTAACACACTATCCTAACACACTATCCTAACACACTATCCTAACACACTATCTCAAAACACTATCCTAACACACTATCTCAACACTATCCTAACACACTATCCTAACACACTATCCTAACACACTATCTCAACACTATCCTAACACACTATACTAACACACTATCCTAACACACTATCTCAACACTATCCTAACACACTATCCCAAAACACTATCCTAACACACTATCCTAACACACTATCCCAAAACACTATCTCAACACTATCCTAACACACTATCCCAAAACACTATCCTAACACACTATCTCAACACTATCCTAACACACTATCCCAAAACACTATCCTAACACACTATCTCAACACTATCCTAACACACTATCCCAAAACACTATCCTAACACACTATCTCAACACTATCCTAACACACTATCCCAAAACACTATCCTAACACACTATCTCAACACTATCCTAACACACTATCCTAACACACTATCCTAACACACTATCCTAACACACTATCCCAAAACACTATCCTAACACACTATCTCAACACTATCCTAACACACTATCCCAAAACACTATCCTAACACACTATCTCAACACTATCCTAACACACTATCCCAAAACACTATCCTAACACACTATCTCAACACTATCCTAACACACTATCCTAACACACTATCCCAAAACACTATCCTAACACACTATCTCAACACTATCCCAACACACTATCCCAAAACACTATCTCAACACACTATCTCAACACTATCCTAACACACTATCCTAACACACTATCCTAACACACTATCCTAACACACTATCCCAAAACACTATCCTAACACACTATCTCAACACTATCCCAACACACTATCCCAAAACACTATCTCAACACACTATCTCAACACTATCCTAACACACTATCCTAACACACTATACTAACACACTATCTCAACACACTATCTCAACACTATCCTAACACACTATCCTAACACACTATCCTAACACACTATCCTAACACACTATCCTAACACACTATCCTAACACACTATCCTAACACACTATCCTAACACACTATCCTAACACACTATCTCAACACACTATCTCAACACTATCCTAACACACTATCCTAACACACTATCCTAACACACTATCCTAACACACTATCCTAACACACTATCCTAACACACTATCCTAACACACTATCCCAACACACTATCCCAACACACTATCTCAACACTATCCTAACACACTATCCTAACACACTATCCTAACACACTATCCTAACACACTATCCTAACACACTATACTAACACACTATCCTAACACACTATCTCAACACTATCCTAACACACTATCTCAACACTATCCTAACACACTATCCTAACACACTATCCCAAAACACTATCCTAACACACTATCTCAACACTATCCTAACACACTATCCTAACACACTATCCCAAAACACTATCCTAACACACTATCTCAACACTATCCTAACACACTATCCTAACACACTATCCCAAAACACTATCCTAACACACTATCTCAACACTATCCTAACACACTATCCTAACACACTATCCTAACACACTATCCCAAAACACTATCTCAACACACTATATCAACAATATCTCAACACACAATCCCAAAACACTATCCCAACACTTTGAGATTGAACCGAGATGAAAGATATGAGAGAGAGCACGGAGAGCACGCGCTATTCAAACGCAAATGATCTGAGGCGATCCTGCAAACCTGTGAACACCCACATCAGCTGGATAACACACACCGCGAGTTCACTTTCAGACTCATGTACTTTACGACACTGTGAGGAATAATAATGAAGAGGAATTTTAATAATAATCCTGGAAAATTTACCTCAGAAGTGCTGGAAGTTTCATTTCGAGGAGCAACGGATCCAGCTGAGGGATAAGTCAGTTTCTTTATTTGCTTTGTTCTAATCGCAATTGTGTCTGTACAAATACTGTTTAAATATGAATCTCGTTTTTGTGTGTGAATGAATGAACAGCTTTTACCAAACTCTATTGCTATACTAAGATGAGTAAAACTCGACTACAAAAATCGGATAGATTATAAAGTTTTTACTGTAAAATACTGCCACATCAAATAAGCTTATAATGTTGCCAATTTCTGCTCATATGTTAAATATATATATTATGTTTTGTCAAAAATAAAGTCATCAACTAAGATGTTATTATAATGTTTGTTCCAATGTAGGCTATATTCAAACTAATGAACCCTTAACTTTGAATTACGTATGATAAAATGTATACTTTAGTTTTTACAAAGAAAGATTACACTGGAAATATTGTTACAATTTTAATTGTTGTTGTAATTGTATAACCTTTTTAATAAAACAGCAAAAAAAAAAAAATATATATATATACAAAGATAGATGTAAACAAAATCTTAAAAGGTCAATATAAGCCTTAATATATTTAATAATTTTTATTGTTTTATTAGTGACACATTTGGGTAGAGAATATATTCCAAATCTGAAAATACAGTATGAGAACAATTAACTGCACAATTACTAGAAATGTTTACCTTGGATATTATACAATTTGCAAGCACAATTTGTGGAAAAAAAACAACAACTGTGTTTCGAACTGTAATCCAATTAATATATATATATATATATATATATTTGTCCTTGCATTCTTTCTTGTGGCTCAGTGACACACCTGAATGAAAGGCTCATTATGTATGCAGCCTCATTATGCGGGCCCCATTGTCTTCTCAGGTGTGAACCACTCAATATTCATGATGGTGTTGGATCGTTGACGCCCCTGCGCATATTGCCTTTCCAAACAAAAAGTATCTTTAAAAATTTAAATCAATGTTTTGTTTTATGTGAATGATTAGGAAGGATGATTTTCAGATCATTTCGAAGAAAAAAACTCTAGGCGACGACATCCATTATTCAGAAGTCTTGTGGACACATATTTAGTATGTGTTTTGTGGCCTTATTTCAGAAACTTTCATTTTTATTTTTTTCAATAACCATGCATAAACATTATTTTCTCAAAAATACAAACATGTACATACATGTTGCTCACATATTATGGTAGCCCTGTTTGTGCTAAATAGAGTGTAATTACACCTTTGCCATTAATATGTTTATAAGCAACTGAAAAAAGCACAAATGTCAGGGCATGTCAAAACATCTCAAGGACCCCCAAAACACCTTAGGCCCCAGAGGGTTAATAATCAAAACAAAGTCAAAGCACTTCACTCATATTCTCTACTGCACATGATGCTCTTGACCTCAAACACGCCCGCGTGATTTGACTAAAGCGGTTTCCAGCAGATTAATAAGCAGATTAATAATCGAGCAGCGGCGACATCTAGCGGCCATACGGAGACTCACATCACCACAGTAGTATCTTATCTACTCACGAAACAGACACACATACTCTCAGCGATATCCATTTCCTATGGAATGTCTTTATAAATTACAAATGTCATTTTTGTAACAAGTAACGCAGGCGAATAATAACATCTAGTGCAGGGCTGCCAACTTTTGAGTTTAGCTTGGAGTGAGATTTTTTTTTGTGGGGGGGGGGGGGGTATGTAATTGTGATTGTCAAAACATTTGGTAACTAAATAGAATTTTATGAAGTTTAGTGACAACATGTTACAATATTTACATTGTACAATGACTGGTAGGATACAGTTTTTATTATTGCTTGACAAAAATTTCAAGATTTCAATTCCATTCTTGTGATTTGATTCCGATTTTGATTCAATATTGACTAATTTGGATACATGTTTATTTTAAATTTTATTTAAAAAAATAATCTCACCTAATGCTGTAAACAGGGCCCAATCTGCTGGTATTATTAAAGGTTAAAAATAACAAATTAAATTAAATATAAAGCAGTTTTTGTTATAATAACAAATATTTAAAGCTCCAGTATGTGACTTTGGTATTTGACCACAAGAGGGCGCAGTTTCCAACAATAACAAAGGCGAAGCTTGATGACGCTATGAAGGAGGTGACGATGGGAGATGTGGTTTATAATGCGTTTTCACCATCTAGCGATGTATCTAAATGGAATTAATGAATCATGATCACGGATGAGGTAATTTATTCGTTTTTGTATTACCTGTATGTCTTATCGTATTATTTTATGTCATCATAATTAATGAACTGCAAGGGACGTGAAATGTTATGCTATATTATCCCGTTACAACATACAGCTATTTGTCAAATGATTTGTTTGGTTAATGTTGTGCAGTTTTACGTTTTTTATGGTTAATGCCGTGTTGTTTAACGTGTTCAAACCAATATCTAAAAGTAAATTTGAACGAACATTTGCAAGTAATGACTAAATATTTTTTTTAACATCATCTCCGATTGTAATTGTACTGCCATAATCTCGGTCACCACACGTGATAAAAAGCCTTACCAAAGTACAAAGAGCAATATAACTTTGTTTATAAGTGCTATTATTGACAGTTGCATGTCTTACCTGTCTCAATACACTCGCGAGAGAGTCTCTGACAATAGTCAGGGGGCCAATTCTGAAAAGGGCTTCCGTTAAGACTTTTGCGGACATGTTTTGGTACAAGCTGTCACCCTATTTTTTTAGTTAGAAGACACCCATAGGTAAGATATTAGGGTGGTTGTCAAGCTGAATTTTTTTTTGTGTGACTTGTACAAGCAATTTCAGGCCAATTTTTTGGTTTCCTGCTCAACACGACATGCCAACAGTAAATGTTGAATATCTCCACAACCACAAGGACCATATTCATAAAAATGGTATCAAATGAAAGCCAACACTCATGGGATGTCTGCCGAAGTGTCAGAATGAACATTTATTGTACAGTGTAAGAGACAACAGAACTAGAACATGAAAAAAACTATCTCCGCCTAAAGAGAACCAGTTTTCAAAGTGAATATCAGCTTGGAAACATAACCTAGTATCCCAAAACCTCTATCAATCCGTACCCATATCTATGGGAATGAGTCAAGCCAAGTTTAAAGCTTGTAGGGAGAGACAGTGCAATGCTGCACAAGTTATAATACTTTAATGTCAAGGCGGAAATTTAGAACTGTAGATGATGGTCTATGGTGCTATTTGACTTAATTAGTGTACCAGGTTGTAACAAATTATATTACATTCACATATCACTATAGTTATTAATTCCATCCTAACAAAACTGCTCTCTCACTTCTTTAGGGTTGGGGGTTAGTAACTAGTTAGTAGTAATAACTATGTAATAGTCGTATGGCAAAGGTATGTTTTTCCCCATCAAAGCAGTGGCTCTCAGGTTGGCAGAGGTTGGCTCTCAGGTTGTCAGTCTCATCCCTTTGAGACTGAATGGATTGAATAAGCAAGGTCAAGCTAAGCGCAATGCAAATAATGGTGTGTGTCTATTATATTGCAAAAATATTGCACAATATTATATTACAATAATCTCCAGAAAGAGCACAAAGACACCACTTCCTGAAAAATCACTTCAATCAAAGGGCTTTATCTTGGCTGTATTTTCCATATTTGTCTTGACAAATGAAACATTGTTCCCAATCAATATCTCTTCCTATTTGTTTTTCTTTGGACGCTAGGCTTACAGCTTCCTCTGGATCCATGTTATCTCATCTGAAGGCAAATAAATTTGTCACTACACTAGTCTGATTGGTTTCTGAGTGGATCACTACAATGTCCTCTGACATAAGCTGAGGGCTTTGCTATCTAACAAACTTATTAACGCTTTTAGCTATAGCAGACTGTAAAATAGGCTGCTGTGCAGCAAATAAATTAAAAACTATATTTCCATTACACATCTGCACAAAACTTAATTTACCTATTAGTAAGTAAGTTAGTAATTATGAAAGTAAATTAGCCTAGCTATACACTCACCTAAATGATTATTAGGAACACCTGTTCAATTTCTCATTAATGAAATTATCTAATCAACCAATAACATGGCAGTTGCTTCAATGCATTTAGGGGTGTGGTCCTGGTCAAGACAATCCCCTGAACTCCAAACTGAATGTCAGAATGGGAAAGAAAGGTGATTTAAGCAATTTTGAGCGTGGCATGGTTGTTGGTGCCAGACGGGCCGGTCTGAGTATTTCACAATCTGCTCAGTTACTGGGATTTTCACGCACAACCATTTCTAGGGTTTACAAAGAATGGTGTGAAAAGGGAAAAACATCCAGTATGCGGCAGTCCGGTGGGCGAAAATGCCTTGTTGATGCTAGAGGTCAGAGGAGAATGGGCCGACTGGTTCAAGCTGATAGAAGAGCAACTTTGACTGAAATAACCACTCGTTACAACCGAGGTATGCAGCAAAGCATTTGTGAAGCCACAACACGCACAACCTTGAGGCGGATGGGCTACAACAGCAGAAGACCCCACCGGGTACCACTCATCTCCACTACAAATAGGAAAAAGAGGCTACAATTTGCACGAGCTCACCAAAATTGGACAGTTGAAGCCTGGAAAAATGTTGCCTGGTCTGATGAGTCTCGATTTCTGTTGAGACATTCAGATGGTAGAGTCAGAATTTGGCGTAAACAGAATGAGAACATGGATCCATCATGCCTTGTTACCACTGTGCAGGCTGGTGGTGGTGGTGTAATGGTGTGGGGGATGTTTTCTTGGCACACTTTAGGCCCCTTAGTGCCAATTGGGCATCGTTTAAATGCCACGGCCTACCTGAGCATTGTTTCTGACCATGTCCATCCCTTTATGACCACCATGTACCCATCCTCTGATGGCTACTTCCAGCAGGATAATGCACCATGTCACAAAGCTCAAATAATTTCAAATTGGTTTCTTGAACATGACAATGAGTTCACTGTACTAAAATGGCCCCCACAGTCACCAGATCTCAACCCAATAGAGCATCTTTGGGATGTGGTGGAACGGGAGCTTCGTGCCCTGGATGTGCATCCCACAAATCTCCATCAACTGCAAGATGCTATCCTATCAATATGGGCCAACATTTCTAAAGAATAAGGGTGTCACGATTTCGATTTTAAATCGAAATCGATCGAAATTAATGCTCAATCTCGATTATCGAATCAAAAAATGGAATCGTCAATGCTGCCACGCCCCATATGTCACGGCAGCTCGGCTTGCGTGTAATAGGTAAAACTCCTTTTCTCGAGAATATTGAAGCCTTTATTTTAAAACACATTGCAGCTGCACAGCGAGAGCATCATATCTCGTCTGAGCGAGCTAATTGTCTGTGCTGCGGCAACTGCACGAACCTATGGCGAGTTAGCAGTGGCGTACGGTCCAATGGGAGCGCATGGCGCCCTGCCAACCTCGAGCGCGCCAATTTGGACGTGGCTGGAGGGTATAATTCACAAAAAACTCGCCAAAGGATTTTAGGTTTAAATCGACTGAAGCGAAGTACCTGATATGAGCGAAATAGCACGGCAAGGCAAAGCAGTACTCGTTCCCTTATCTCTAAGGGAACCGAGGTTACCCAAGTAACCAAGTAGCCTACGTTCCCTTACGAGAACGTTCTCTCGCACTGCGTTGCAAACGCTGTGGGAACCCAATTTAAAGCGCCGTGCTATTCGCCTGTGACTGCTCTGAGGAGTCCAGGGAGCCCCGGGACTATAATAGCCAGGTAATAGGTTATATTGTTTAAGTTTCCAATTGACTGAAAATATAAGTTATTGTTACATTATGTTGTTAATAAACGTTTTAAATTTGACAATGTAGTGTGTGGTATTGCGAACAAAGGTCAGATATTATTATATTTCATAAAAGTCTTAAAAAGGCATAGCTTGTGCTTTCAATTTATTTTTTTAAAATCGAGAATCGAATCGAACCGTGACTTTAGAATCGAAAATGTAATCGAATCGAGGATTTGGAGAATCGTGACACCCTTACTAAAGAATGCTTTCAGCACCTTGTTGAATCAATGCCACGTAGAATAAAGGCAGTTCTGAAGGCGAAAGGGGGTCAAACACAGTATTAGTATGGTGTTCCTAATAATCATTTAGGTGAGTGTATGTCTGGTAAGTATATAGCTAGTTGGAAAACAGTTTAGCTTACCTGTTTCTGGCAAAATTTGATGGTAGAATGGTAGAATCTTGAGGTAAATGTTTGTGTAGACAAATAGATCAAGTTAATCTGTTGTGTGATTCACTCCTTTATAAAGTTTTGTTCAGACTGTACTGTTGACACCTGCTGTGATCATCTTCTCTGGATCTGCTGCCTCAATCTGCTGCCAAATCACAACTGTGCTGACACAACAGTGCCCCTTGTGGTGTGATACTCTTGTGGTATTTATTGATTATTATTTTTTAATTATCATGCTTGCACATAAGTTGGATTATATTGCACATTTGCCCAAAATTACAATAGGTAACATGGAAGAAAATGGAAGCACTTTGGGGAAAAAAAATCCGCTTTTACCACTTTTAAGAATATAGTGTTAAAATGGACAAAAAAACATTTTCTAAGCTGACAACCTGGCTAGAACACATGTTGAGGGGATAAATATTAATACTGGATAGGTTGTATACTTGTACCAAAAAGTGTCCGACAAAGTTTTAATATCAGTTTTGGCCCCCTGACTACAAGTCCAGTCGCGCAGCTCTCTCCATCTCGAAAACGCCTGCCGATATTTATCCGGGTTTTATTCCTCCGTTTGTCACACAGTCCGTGACTCCGCGTGTATCCGAATATGGACGCTTTCGTTTTGTTGGCACTTCAATACTCGCCAAAGAGTTCGTGATCCATAACAGCTATAACCATACAGTCTATGGCTATAACGCTTTAACCACCACTTCCGCATTTGACCATGCGATATTCCGGTGTGGTGGGTCATATTTTTTATTTTATTCCTTTTTTTATTCTTTGTCAGATGTCTTTATTGTTTATTGTGATAAGAAAAAAACCTCAATAAAGTTGTAAAAAAAAAAAAAAAAAAATCCGGTGTGGTGGAATATCCTATCACATGGTCCACACCGGAAAGAAGGATAGAGAGAGCGGACATTGCGTCACTGAGGCGCGACATTTCTTTTCCGGGACGGCCAGTTATTTAAAATCGGAATTTCTCTGAAATAAAAAATCTTTGGAGACTTTTGAGATATTGTAAGTACATAACTGGAGGAAATATATCACACTGTGCAAGTTATTTTTGGAAATTTTATTACAAAATCCCTACATATTGGAGCTTTAATGACATAAGTAAAAATATAATAAATATGTAATATAGTGCTCAGCAAAATCTCCTCTCTAGCTATTTTTTCTATTCAGTTAACATGCTATGGTCATTAAATGGGTTTCCTGAGGTAAATGTAACGTTATGTGACATAATTGTTCTCCTGCTGTTATATTGACCTCTTTCCGTGGTTGAAAAACACTAATTGGTCGATATTATGTACACTTTCGGTAAGTTGTACTGCATCTTTAAATAAAAAAGTAACAGATGATCGGTTCACGTGCACTTGAACTGAGGCGCTCAGCGATCTGTCGCGTCACATTTACAAGCGCCAAACGTATTTTTGTCTGAATTTCGTAATAAAATTTATGAAATCTACGAGCTGAGAATTAGTTTAATATTAAAAGTAGGTTACCTCTTTGCTCCGCAATTTTTCTGTGCGTGAGAAAATGGATGTGTGGCGTGAGACAAACCCCCCCCCACCGTCATTATTCCCCCTCCTCTCTCCGGAACTGAGAGCTGTGTGGTTTAGCGATACAGTCGAGTGCGAAGTACGTCGCAAATATACTGAAATGTTTGCCTTCGCACCCGAAAGTTGCAGAACCGTTCATTTTCTGTAAAGAACACGCATTTTTCCCACCGCAGCTGGCAACGCTCTCGGACCCTTACGTTTCTCTGTGCCGTTTCCATTACGGCATCTATCCACATTATTAATAGGCTACTTGCAGCCTCTTCATCCTCCTCATTTTGCGAGATTTGTAAAATTTCCCAACTGGAAACTGTTTTTAAAAGAAAACCCACCACTTCAGGTCGGCTTTGCACCGGAGCCATCCGTTTTCTTCTTTTTCGTGGGAATGCGTGATCCGATCCGTTCTCCGGATACAGAAGCCACTTGACGTGGACAGGTGTAAACGCACCGTGTCCTGATTGGCTTACGATCTGATCTGCTCGATCGGATCACGGTGATCGCATGTTAATGCCAACGAGTTTATCCGTATTTTCCCAGTTTACTATGGTTACTTTTTGATACTATGGTAACACTGTGATGAACTTATGAGCCACCCTTTCATAACAAATTAAAATGACAAAGAAATCAAAATAACAGATTCTGTAAGTCTCGGTTTGAAGCATGTAGCATATTTATTTATTACAATATGAAAGTAGTAATTCATATTTTGCTGGAATCTTTCTGTACTGTGGTAAAGTTTTGTGGTGTTTCGAACACGCGCGTCTTTACAGGACCGTGACATCAGCATTCAGAAACTCAAGCACAAACAGGTCAAGGAGGAGAATCACGTATTAAAACAGTCAAACCACCTTAAGGCAACTATGATTGAACTTTTCTCAGCAAAAAAAATAATCTACTTTTCCCCCAAATATGGCTTAAATTGATTCCATAATTATTACTGTTTTGTGAGCAATAAATTAATCAGAAAGAAGCAAAAAAACAACTATCTCAAAACATCCCTTTGATACGAGACTATACAGCGACTGAAAAAGTGTTTAGTAAAGTCCAGTTTGGTCATCTTAGTACATTAATCAAATAAAAATAGACTATTCAATAAAATTTCTAGACGTTTAAATTATAAATACATTTAATAACTGAACCAACACTGATCTGCAAATCTCCTGAAAATGAGAACCTGATTGACTGAAGCGTTGGTCATCGGATCAGTGTCTTTCTCCAGTGTTCCTCGAGTTCTTTCTCACTCAGCACTGATGAAGAGCACGGACTGTCTCAACGAGTGCTGAAGGGTTTAGTTACTCTGCCCGGATCGGTTAGGAAACGCTCCAGAATCCTCCGAGATGTGATTGGATGTTCAGTTTGTTCCTGATTCTCTCCTGAAGTGAATCAATGAAGCCATGTCCAGTTCAGCCTCTCGTCTGCCGTCCACACACACTCAGAACACAGGTCATGATTGACAGAGGAATTAAAACCGCTCACAGCGCCCCGATGGTCTCGATGCCCTTCAGCACGTCGTAGATCTCTGTGGGCAGAATGACAAAGGATGACCCCAGCGCTGGGTCCTTCTGGATCTGGACCCGGCTCATGGTTCTGAAGCGCTCAAGCTCCTGGTCTCCCCCTGGTGCGGTGTCCTTCTGGATCTGGACCCGGCTCATGGGGTCCTTCTGGATCTGGACCCGGCTCATGGGGTCCTTCTGGATCTGGACCCGGCTCATGGGGTCCTTCTGGATCTGGACCCGGCTCATGGGGTCCTTCTGGATCTGGACCCGGCTCATGGGGTCCTTCTGGATCTGGACCCGGCTCATGGGGTCCTTCTGGATCTGGACCCGGCTCATGGGGTCCTTCTGGATCTGGACCCGGCTCATGGGGTCCTTCTGGATCTGGACCCGGCTCATGCTTCTGAAGCGCTCGAGCTGCCGCTCCTGACGCCTGCACTTCTGCTGGACCGTCTTCAGTCTCTTGCGCAGCTTCTCCATCTGCTCCTGCAGCTGCTCGACCCGCTTCTTCTGCTGACCCGTGTCCTCCACCGTGTAGTTGTGGTCGCAGGACACGCAGGCGCTGAAGTGGGCCTCTTGGATTGGCTCCGGCTGGGCTCCGGTTGGGTCCGGTTCAGGCACTGGCGTCTCCTCGGCATCAGAGAGAGGGAGGCTGAGAGGAAAGTCCAGGTCCGGGCTGAAGGAATCCTCCAGAGACGATGCCTGGGAGGTCAAAGGGGCTTTTTATTTGCATGCAATATTTCTGAAAGGCTTTAATACACTTGATAAAAATACTGAAATTACCCCTTTATGAGTGGGAACTTTCATAATAGGGAATAATGATAATGGTCTGTTGTTCCACAAGGGGGCAGTAAAGCATCAGTAATGAGGTAAAGTCACTGCAGTGTGTGTGTGAGAGTGAAAGACATCAGTAATGAGGTAAAGTCACTGCAGTGTGTGAGAGAGAGAGTGAAAGACATCAGTAATGAGGTAAAGTCACTGCAGTGTGTGTGAGAGAGTGAAAGACATCAGTAATGAGGTAAAGTCACTGCAGTGTGTGTGAGAGAGTGAAAGACATCAGTAATGAGGTAAAGTCACTGCAGTGTGTGTGTGAGAGTGAAAGACATCAGTAATGAGGTAAAGTCACTGCAGTGTGTGAGAGAGAGAGTGAAAGACATCAGTAATGAGGTAAAGTCACTGCAGTGTGTGTGAGTGAGTGAAAGACATCAGTAATGAGGTAAAGTCACTGCAGTGTGTGTGAGAGTGAAAGACATCAGTAATGAGGTAAAGTCACTGCAGTGTGTGTGTGAGAGTGAAAGACATCAGTAATGAGGTAAAGTCACTGCAGTGTGTGAGAGAGAGAGTGAAAGACATCAGTAATGAGGTAAAGTCACTGCAGTGTGTGTGAGAGAGTGAAAGACATCAGTAATGAGGTAAAGTCACTGCAGTGTGTGTGAGAGAGTGAAAGACATCAGTAATGAGGTAAAGTCACTGCAGTGTGTGTGTGAGAGTGAAAGACATCAGTAATGAGGTAAAGTCACTGCAGTGTGTGAGAGAGAGAGTGAAAGACATCAGTAATGAGGTAAAGTCACTGCAGTGTGTGTGAGTGAGTGAAAGACATCAGTAATGAGGTAAAGTCACTGCAGTGTGTGTGAGAGTGAAAGACATCAGTAATGAGGTAAAGTCACTGCAGTGTGTGTGTGAGAGTGAAAGACATCAGTAATGAGGTAAAGTCACTGCAGTGTGTGTGAGAGTGAAAGACATCAGTAATGAGGTAAAGTCACTGCAGTGTGTGTGAGAGTGAAAGACATCAGTAATGAGGTAAAGTCACTGCAGTGTGTGTGAGAGTGAAAGACATCAGTAATGAGGTAAAGTCACTGCAGTGTGTGTGAGAGTGAAAGACATCAGTAATGAGGTAAAGTCACTGCAGTGTGTGTGTGTGAGTGAAAGACATCAGTAATGAGGTAAAGTCACTGCAGTGTGTGTGTGAGTGAAAGACATCAGTAATGAGGTAAAGTCACTGCAGTGTGTGTGAGAGTGAAAGACATCAGTAATGAGGTAAAGTCACTGCAGTGTGTGTGAGAGTGAAAGACATCAGTAATGAGGTAAAGTCACTGCAGTGTGTGTGTGAGAGTGAAAGACATCAGTAATGAGGTAAAGTCACTGCAGTGTGTGTGTGAGTGAAAGACATCAGTAATGAGGTAAAGTCACTGCAGTGTGTGTGAGAGTGAAAGACATCAGTAATGAGGTAAAGTCACTGCAGTGTGTGTGTGAGTGAAAGACATCAGTAATGAGGTAAAGTCACTGCAGTGTGTGTGTGAGTGAAAGACATCAGTAATGAGGTAAAGTCACTGCAGTGTGTGTGTGAGTGAAAGACATCAGTAATGAGGTAAAGTCACTGCAGTGTGTGTGAGAGTGAAAGACATCAGTAATGAGGTAAAGTCACTGCAGTGTGTGAGAGAGTGAAAGACATCAGTAATGAGGTAAAGTCACTGCAGTGTGTGTGAGAGTGAAAGACATCAGTAATGAGGTAAAGTCACTGCAGTGTGTGTGTGAGTGAAAGACATCAGTAATGAGGTAAAGTCACTGCAGTGTGTGTGTGAGTGAAAGACATCAGTAATGAGGTAAAGTCACTGCAGTGTGTGTGAGAGTGAAAGACATCAGTAATGAGGTAAAGTCACTGCAGTGTGTGTGAGAGTGAAAGACATCAGTAATGAGGTAAAGTCACTGCAGTGTGTGTGAGAGTGAAAGACATCAGTAATGAGGTAAAGTCACTGCAGTGTGTGTGTGTGAGTGAAAGACATCAGTAATGAGGTAAAGTCACTGCAGTGTGTGTGAGAGTGAAAGACATCAGTAATGAGGTAAAGTCACTGCAGTGTGTGTGTGAGAGTGAAAGACATCAGTAATGAGGTAAAGTCACTGCAGTGTGTGTGTGAGAGTGAAAGACATCAGTAATGAGGTAAAGTCACTGCAGTGTGTGAGAGAGTGAAAGACATCAGTAATGAGGTAAAGTCACTGCAGTGTGTGAGAGAGTGAAAGACATCAGTAATGAGGTAAAGTCACTGCAGTGTGTGAGAGAGTGAAAGACATCAGTAATGAGGTAAAGTCACTGCAGTGTGTGTGAGAGAGTGAAAGACATCAGTAATGAGGTAAAGTCACTGCAGTGTGTGTGTGAGTGAAAGACATCAGTAATGAGGTAAAGTCACTGCAGTGTGTGTGTGAGTGAAAGACATCAGTAATGAGGTAAAGTCACTGCAGTGTGTGAGAGAGTGAAAGACATCAGTAATGAGGTAAAGTCACTGCAGTGTGTGTGAGAGAGTGAAAGACATCAGTAATGAGGTAAAGTCACTGCAGTGTGTGTGTGAGAGTGAAAGACATCAGTAATGAGGTAAAGTCACTGCAGTGTGTGTGTGAGTGAAAGACATCAGTAATGAGGTAAAGTCACTGCAGTGTGTGTGTGAGAGTGAAAGACATCAGTAATGAGGTAAAGTCACTGCAGTGTGTGAGAGAGTGAAAGACATCAGTAATGAGGTAAAGTCACTGCAGTGTGTGTGAGAGTGAAAGACATCAGTAATGAGGTAAAGTCACTGCAGTGTGTGTGTGAGAGTGAAAGACATCAGTAATGAGGTAAAGTCACTGCAGTGTGTGTGAGAGTGAAAGACATCAGTAATGAGGTAAAGTCACTGCAGTGTGTGTGAGAGAGTGAAAGACATCAGTAATGAGTAAAGTCACTGCAGTGTGTGTGAGAGAGTGAAAGACATCAGTAATGAGGTAAAGTCACTGCAGTGTGTGTGAGAGTGAAAGACATCAGTAATGAGGTAAAGTCACTGCAGTGTGTGTGAGAGTGAAAGACATCAGTAATGAGGTAAAGTCACTGCAGTGTGTGTGAGAGTGAAAGACATCAGTAATGAGGTAAAGTCACTGCAGTGTGTGTGTGAGTGAAAGACATCAGTAATGAGGTAAAGTCACTGCAGTGTGTGTGAGAGTGAAAGACATCAGTAATGAGGTAAAGTCACTGCAGTGTGTGTGAGAGTGAAAGACATCAGTAATGAGGTAAAGTCACTGCAGTGTGTGTGAGAGTGAAAGACATCAGTAATGAGGTAAAGTCACTGCAGTGTGTGTGTGAGTGAAAGACATCAGTAATGAGGTAAAGTCACTGCAGTGTGTGTGAGAGAGTGAAAGACATCAGTAATGAGGTAAAGTCACTGCAGTGTGTGTGAGAGTGAAAGACATCAGTAATGAGGTAAAGTCACTGCAGTGTGTGAGAGAGTGAAAGACATCAGTAATGAGGTAAAGTCACTGCAGTGTGTGAGTGAGTGAAAGACATCAGTAATGAGGTAAAGTCACTGCAGTGTGTGTGAGAGTGAAAGACATCAGTAATGAGGTAAAGTCACTGCAGTGTGTGTGAGAGAGTGAAAGACATCAGTAATGAGGTAAAGTCACTGCAGTGTGTGTGAGAGAGTGAAAGACATCAGTAATGAGGTAAAGTCACTGCAGTGTGTGTGAGAGTGAAAGACATCAGTAATGAGGTAAAGTCACTGCAGTGTGTGTGAGAGTGAAAGACATCAGTAATGAGGTAAAGTCACTGCAGTGTGTGTGAGAGTGAAAGACATCAGTAATGAGGTAAAGTCACTGCAGTGTGTGTGTGAGTGAAAGACATCAGTAATGAGGTAAAGTCACTGCAGTGTGTGTGAGAGAGTGAAAGACATCAGTAATGAGGTAAAGTCACTGCAGTGTGTGTGAGAGTGAAAGACATCAGTAATGAGGTAAAGTCACTGCAGTGTGTGTGAGAGTGAAAGACATCAGTAATGAGGTAAAGTCACTGCAGTGTGTGTGAGAGTGAAAGACATCAGTAATGAGGTAAAGTCACTGCAGTGTGTGTGAGAGTGAAAGACATCAGTAATGAGGTAAAGTCACTGCAGTGTGTGTGAGAGAGTGAAAGACATCAGTAATGAGGTAAAGTCACTGCAGTGTGTGTGAGAGTGAAAGACATCAGTAATGAGGTAAAGTCACTGCAGTGTGTGTGAGAGTGAAAGACATCAGTAATGAGGTAAAGTCACTGCAGTGTGTGTGAGTGAGTGAAAGACATCAGTAATGAGGTAAAGTCACTGCAGTGTGTGTGAGAGAGTGAAAGACATCAGTAATGAGGTAAAGTCACTGCAGTGTGTGTGAGAGTGAAAGACATCAGTAATGAGGTAAAGTCACTGCAGTGTGTGAGAGAGTGAAAGACATCAGTAATGAGGTAAAGTCACTGCAGTGTGTGTGTGAGTGAAAGACATCAGTAATGAGGTAAAGTCACTGCAGTGTGTGTGAGAGTGAAAGACATCAGTAATGAGGTAAAGTCACTGCAGTGTGTGTGAGAGAGTGAAAGACATCAGTAATGAGGTAAAGTCACTGCAGTGTGTGTGAGAGTGAAAGACATCAGTAATGAGGTAAAGTCACTGCAGTGTGTGTGAGAGAGTGAAAGACATCAGTAATGAGGTAAAGTCACTGCAGTGTGTGTGAAAAGACATCAGTAATGAGGTAAAGTCACTGCAGTGTGTGTGTGAGAGAGTGAAAGACATCAGTAATGAGGTAAAGTCACTGCAGTGTGTGTGAGAGTGAAAGACATCAGTAATGAGGTAAAGTCACTGCAGTGTGTGTGTGAGTGAAAGACATCAGTAATGAGGTAAAGTCACTGCAGTGTGTGAGAGAGTGAAAGACATCAGTAATGAGGTAAAGTCACTGCAGTGTGTGTGTGTGAGAGTGAAAGACATCAGTAATGAGGTAAAGTCACTGCAGTGTGTGAGAGAGTGAAAGACATCAGTAATGAGGTAAAGTCACTGCAGTGTGTGTGAGAGTGAAAGACATCAGTAATGAGGTAAAGTCACTGCAGTGTGTGTGTGTGAGAGTGAAAGACATCAGTAATGAGGTAAAGTCACTGCAGTGTGTGTGAGAGTGAAAGACATCAGTAATGAGGTAAAGTCACTGCAGTGTGTGTGAGAGTGAAAGACATCAGTAATGAGGTAAAGTCACTGCAGTGTGTGTGAGAGTGAAAGACATCAGTAATGAGGTAAAGTCACTGCAGTGTGTGTGTGTGAGAGTGAAAGACATCAGTAATGAGGTAAAGTCACTGCAGTGTGTGTGAGAGTGAAAGACATCAGTAATGAGGTAAAGTCACTGCAGTGTGTGAGAGAGTGAAAGACATCAGTAATGAGGTAAAGTCACTGCAGTGTGTGTGAGAGTGAAAGACATCAGTAATGAGGTAAAGTCACTGCAGTGTGTGTGAGAGTGAAAGACATCAGTAATGAGGTAAAGTCACTGCAGTGTGTGTGAGAGTGAAAGACATCAGTAATGAGGTAAAGTCACTGCAGTGTGTGTGAGTGAAAGACATCAGTAATGAGGTAAAGTCACTGCAGTGTGTGTGAGAGTGAAAGACATCAGTAATGAGGTAAAGTCACTGCAGTGTGTGTGAGAGTGAAAGACATCAGTAATGAGGTAAAGTCACTGCAGTGTGTGTGAGAGTGAAAGACATCAGTAATGAGGTAAAGTCACTGCAGTGTGTGAGAGAGTGAAAGACATCAGTAATGAGGTAAAGTCACTGCAGTGTGTGAGAGAGTGAAAGACATCAGTAATGAGGTAAAGTCACTGCAGTGTGTGAGAGAGTGAAAGACATCAGTAATGAGGTAAAGTCACTGCAGTGTGTGTGAGAGTGAAAGACATCAGTAATGAGGTAAAGTCACTGCAGTGTGTGAGAGAGTGAAAGACATCAGTAATGAGGTAAAGTCACTGCAGTGTGTGAGAGAGTGAAAGACATCAGTAATGAGGTAAAGTCACTGCAGTGTGTGTGAGAGTGAAAGACATCAGTAATGAGGTAAAGTCACTGCAGTGTGTGTGAGAGTGAAAGACATCAGTAATGAGGTAAAGTCACTGCAGTGTGTGTGAGAGTGAAAGACATCAGTAATGAGGTAAAGTCACTGCAGTGTGTGTGAGAGTGAAAGACATCAGTAATGAGGTAAAGTCACTGCAGTGTGTGTGAGAGTGAAAGACATCAGTAATGAGGTAAAGTCACTGCAGTGTGTGAGAGAGTGAAAGACATCAGTAATGAGGTAAAGTCACTGCAGTGTGTGAGAGAGTGAAAGACATCAGTAATGAGGTAAAGTCACTGCAGTGTGTGAGAGAGTGAAAGACATCAGTAATGAGGTAAAGTCACTGCAGTGTGTGTGAGAGTGAAAGACATCAGTAATGAGGTAAAGTCACTGCAGTGTGTGTGAGAGAGTGAAAGACATCAGTAATGAGGTAAAGTCACTGCAGTGTGTGTGAGAGTGAAAGACATCAGTAATGAGGTAAAGTCACTGCAGTGTGTGAGAGAGTGAAAGACATCAGTAATGAGGTAAAGTCACTGCAGTGTGTGTGTGAGTGAAAGACATCAGTAATGAGGTAAAGTCACTGCAGTGTGTGTGAGAGTGAAAGACATCAGTAATGAGGTAAAGTCACTGCAGTGTGTGAGAGAGTGAAAGACATCAGTAATGAGGTAAAGTCACTGCAGTGTGTGTGAGAGTGAAAGACATCAGTAATGAGGTAAAGTCACTGCAGTGTGTGTGTGAGAGTGAAAGACATCAGTAATGAGGTAAAGTCACTGCAGTGTGTGAGAGAGTGAAAGACATCAGTAATGAGGTAAAGTCACTGCAGTGTGTGTGTGAGAGTGAAAGACATCAGTAATGAGGTAAAGTCACTGCAGTGTGTGTGAGTGAAAGACATCAGTAATGAGGTAAAGTCACTGCAGTGTGTGTGAGAGTGAAAGACATCAGTAATGAGGTAAAGTCACTGCAGTGTGTGTGAGTGAAAGACATCAGTAATGAGGTAAAGTCACTGCAGTGTGTGTGAGTGAAAGACATCAGTAATGAGGTAAAGTCACTGCAGTGTGTGTGAGAGAGTGAAAGACATCAGTAATGAGGTAAAGTCACTGCAGTGTGTGTGAGAGTGAAAGACATCAGTAATGAGGTAAAGTACCTGTAGTTTGCTGAAGCTGAAGAGCGAGGGCACTGCGTTGTCCTTCAGCACACGGTTGTTGCACTGGTGTTTGAAACAGTCTCTGGTGAAGTGCTGAGAGCAGATGTTGCTGTACTTGGTGGGCTTGAAGTTTCTCCTCTTCATGGCGGACACCCATTTTCCACAGACGTCCGGCCGGGCCAGAGGAAACCTGTCATACACAATAACACCAATGGATTATAATAACATTAATAATACTTGAGAAAATGTTGTGTACAATAAGAGTAATGAACATTCTGTCAATCAAACCTGTATGACTTATTTTCTTCTGTGAAACACAAGCAGACATTCTATAGAGTTTTGACTTCCAATGTACAGACAAAAACAATGAGACGTTTCTCAAAACATATTTTATTTTCCACAGAAGAAAGAAAGTAATACAGGTTTGAAAATGATGACAGAATCATAATTTACATTAGCATATCATTGAACATTCATGTTCCTTAAACTAATCTTTACTAACAAACAAACAGTGAGGCTGTAAAGTTTGTAGCGCCAAAGTTGAAGACCAAATGAGAACCAAACCAAACCAAACTAAACTAAACAAACAGTGTCTGAAGCTGCAGCTGATCGACTAGAGTCACACATTAAACAAACACAAGAACTAACGTTATGGAAATAAAACAACATCGAAACACAGGCACCAACACTGGCGAGTTCAGCTCACTTATGAAAGGAGATGTTTTTATCTTTCTGGTATCTGTTCTTGCATCCGTACGCCGAGCAGGACTGGACCATTTTTGGCTGCGATCTGAAATATGAAGATCAGGAATAATAATAATATTGACTGTGGATCTTGTGTGTGAAGCGGAACCTCATGGCTGACAGAGACGCGCTTCATCCGGGTGTTTCTCAAAGATTCAGTGTGTGTTTCTGTGTGATTCCGTCTATCTCCGGCAGGAGGCGCTCATCGGCTCTCTCACACACACACACACACACACACACACACACACGGTTCCTTTCACACGACGCATTCAGATCTCACGACGACTTTAGACATTTAAACTCAAAAGTGTTATAATCTTTTGATTATATTATGTCCAGCACAATAAAAAAGGCACGTAAATCTTCCCCAGCAATCAATATAATATTCAATTTAACAGTTCATATCCAGTGATCACAGTCTCTGTGATTGGCTGATGCTGAAGTGCGCTGAGGAGAGTAACGGCTCTCAGGAGACAGCGCTGTCCGCGTGTCCAGTCTGGACTGTAATTTACACGTTATTAATAGCATTTACCAACTTTATACACAGTAATCGTTTAAAATAGACAGTCAAAATTCAAAATAAGATCATTAATATTTAGACTAATCGACGTCCGGGCCGCCAATTCCCGCCCTTTTCATTCATCCGTCATGATAATTTCCATTAAGTTCAACACGATTGTTTTATTTCAGTGCTGAGGCTACGTGAGAATCCTTCAAATCTGATTGGCTGTTGCTGGAAAGGACACGTCTCTTTCTATGACGACACTGGGAGCACGTCAGGTGATTGGCTGTGATTGTAAATAAATGATGATGATGCTGTAGCCCGTGAAGACTGAGGTGTACATTTATATTGATCGAACTAAGAAAACTTTACAGTATGTTTAAATTTTTATGCTAATAATTATGCTCAGGTACACAAATGATATACCCTGGATATCTTAAAATAGTATTGATAATTATTGACGCGTTATAATCTTTCCAGACACAATTACCAATATAGTAAGTCAATGGAAAAATCACATACAGACTGTAAATAAGTGGTTATGAAGAGGTCATGAATGAAGAGCCCCATCCAACTCCATCATTATGACACATTTATAAATAACCCTCTTGTTTTCAGACACTTAATAATTTGTATTTCATTAATATTTTGGCTAACTCTCCAAGTCTCTCTCTTCACCTGCTGTCTTAAAGAGACACTCAATTCCCATTCCGTCCAGATGTTTAGAAAATAAAGCAAGATGAAACCACATCTCTGTGAGTCCATATAAAGCACATGGATATATTATTGATCCGCTTCAACATTATCATCATGTGACCATGTTCATCTGGGCTTCTGGTTTCTGATCCAGGGTTTGAGGTGATGCCATTCTGACAGATGATTGACAGGAACGGTTTCCTCTGCAAACCTCATTTATCTACTCTGAATAGTGTGTTTAGTAATGAGTCTTTATACAGCCATATATACAAGTTACACTGCATATGAGTGGAAAACTTGAAGCAGAAGTGTTCAGTTTTGTTGTTTTGCAATGAATCTCCTCCTCTGATGAATTGGAAATGTTTAGAAATGTTTTCACTGGACCAGTTTGGTCCACAGATGGTCCTGAAGCTGATCTCATCGGCCTTTAACATCATTTGGATTCGAAGCATAAATCCTCTCTGAATAACCGGTTGTGTTGTGTTGTGTGCGGTTCTGCATCACACACGGTGTGTTTGTGGTGTAAACAGGAAACACACACACACACACACACACACACACACACACACACACACACACACACACACACACACACACACTGGGACAGGAAACCTGTGTGTTATGATGCCTGTGACACACAGCAGACGCTTTGTTTACTCACATGGAACTAGTGTGAGCCTGTCTGAATTAATACATCTATGAGGTATGTCAGCGTTTACGCTTATGCATGTACACGTTACGTGTGTGTGTGTGTGTGTGTGTGTGTGTGTGTGTGTGTGTGTGTGTGTGTGTGTGTGTGTGTGTGTGTGTGTGTGTGTGTGTGTGTGTGTGTGAATGCATAATTCCCTTGCAGTTTGTCTCATGATTATAAGTGTCTCCAGTTTGATCACAAATCAGTTTGACAGTATCAGCATTTCCAAAGATGGTTAAAATATAAGAATGAAATTGCTCATGAGGAACTCTAGGCTTTTTATTTGCATGCAATATTTCTGAAAGGCTTTAATACACTCGATAAAAATCCTGAAATGAGAGTGAACTTTCATAATGAGGAATGATATGATAATGTTGGTCTGTTGTCCCACAAGAGGGCAGTAGAGCATGAGAAAAGCCTTTGTTTTCGTCCCTGATCCGGTCCATGGCCGTTTGTATTAAAGCCACTCAGAGTAAAATTTTAGTCTTAAGTGTGTCAAAATTCTAAGAATGACATAATGTTACTCTTATACCTGGAATAAGTGTAATTCATAAAGGTGAAAACTGACCTAGTAAGAAATGTTATATCTTCTCCCAATCTGCAAATCAATGCTCTAACTGCAGAAATGAATATTAATATATATCTTAAACAGCACTATTGTGGCACTGACCACAAACATTCAGTGCGGCCAAACGGTGTTTAATGACCCAACAAGTTTGCTTAAATATTTACATATTTTTAAAATATGAAGGAAGAAGAACACTAAACTTAGTGAAGATATATCTGACAAAATTATTTGGCAAAAAAGGCAAACTACAGCTGCAGGTTTTAGAAGAAAAAACTACATTTACTGCATTATTATTTCATTGGTCCTCTCTTGTTTTATGTGTTCATCATCTCTTTGATTGACAGCCTGGCCAGAAATTGTGTCTGCACAATTTTGCATGTACCATTGTGTTATATAATTACAACTAAAACAATCGAGTCCAAGCACATGTAAACAATATACTTACAAAATCTTTTGACACATTTTTTATAATATTTGAATAAAGGGTGAATATGTCAATTTTTCTATGGCATAAATAACTTTTGGCCATTTGACTTTCCAACTGATATTCAAACCATGCGGCAAAAGGATTCCACAGCTGAAATACTAATTTGTGATAATTTTGCACAATGCAAAGCAATTTTTAAAAATAAATGTAAATATTAAAGTTTTAGTGTCTTAAACGAATGTCTTTACTATAATTAGGTGAAATGATTGGTGTCGTGCTGCAGTGACCTCAGGCTCACTATTGGCTGATTCAGAGGTCGAGGGCGGCCATTTTGAGTTGACATCATTGTAGTCCGTAGTTTGTAACACTTAAGTGTCCTGTCAGTCAGCACTTAAGACTCAGTTTTAAACTTTACTGAAAGTTGTTTTTAGCTTCTTTATAAAAGTCTCCTACTCTTAGACAAATCCTACTTTTTACTAAGACTTTTTTTACACTTACTGTAAGTCAAAGCTTAAGACTATTCTTAAGAGCATTTCTAAGACGTTTTATACATACGGGCCCAGGGCCCGTATGTATAAAACTTCTAAGAAATGCTCTTAAGAATAGTCTTAAGCTTTGACTTAAGTGTCAGAAAATACTTAGTAAAGAGTAGGACTTTTCTAAGAGTAGGAGACTTTTATAAAGCAGCTAAAAGCAACTTTCAGTAAAGTATAAGACTGATTCTTAAGTGCTGACTGAAGTGGGACTTAAGTGTTGTAAACTAAGGACTACAGTGATGTCAACCCAAAATGGCCGCCCTCAACCACTGAATCAGCCAATAGTGAGCCTGCAAGAATGAGTTCACTGCAGCATGACACCAATCATTTAACCTAATTATAATAAAATAATTTAATTAAGACACTGAAGCTTTAATATTTAAATTTATTAAAAAAAAAAGCTTTGCAGTGCATTGTGCAAAATTATCACAAGTTAGTATTTATGCTGTGGAAACCCTTTTCTATTGATGCGTGTCTCCTCAATTACAGTTGGAGCAATAATGCAAACATGAGTTCCATCAATGGATTCAACAACTCAGGAAAGCCCAAAATACTAAATAAAGTGGCTTTATTTTACTGCGAGATTTGAAGATCAATTGGAAAGTCAAAGAACTGCCATATAGTATTGGCCAAATGTGAGGCCAAGGAAAATTGACACTCACCCTTTATTCAAATAGTATTAAAAATGTGTTAAAGATTTTGTACGCGTGTTGTGTAGTTGTGCTTGGAGTCAATTGTTTATTTGTGATAACACAATGAAACATGACAAACTGTACAGTCATCATTTTTAGCCAATGTCAAACAAATGAACAAGAGAGGACAATGAAATATTAATAACTGACTACAGTATGTTACAGACAATGTATGATTTTTTTTCTTCTCCTGTGAGCTTTTTAGTTTTTTAAAAAAACCTGTAGCTGTAGTTTGCCCTTTTTTCAACAATATTATTGATCTTCCTGGATTGACACCATTGTCTGAGAACTGAACTGAGCTGAACAATGACATTACTGTTTTCGCAGAGTGGCTGTATAATGAACTAAATAGATAACTAATGATCTTTTACAATGGAAATAAATCATCATTGAACTAACTTCAGCTGCACAATGACACTATTTTCTTCTGCTGTACAGCCCAAACTAACTTTGTTGCATTATTTTCCTGTTATCACTGTAAAGCTGCTTTGAAACAATACTGTAAAAAGTGACTTGACTTGAAATAATTTTGTCAGATAAATATCTTCACTAAGTTTTATTTTCCTTATATTTTGATGGTTTAAGCAAACTTGTAGGGTCATAAAAAAAAACTATAAAAAAAACTCCAATAGTGCTATTAAGTGCTATAGTGCTGTTAAGACCCTGCTTACTGTGGAATGATGAGCTCAATTCATCACCGGGTGTACTGCTTTTTATTTTTTATTATCCTTTTTATTT
>JALDPO010000043.1:40000-57500 GCA_023718395.1 Leucaspius delineatus
AGTCTCAAGCTCAGACTCAGTCTCAGCTCAGTCTCAGTCTCAGCTCAGTCTCAACTCAGTCTCAAGCCCAGTCTCAGACTCAGTCTCAGCTCAGTCTCAGCTCAGTCTCAGTCTCAGCTCAGTCTCTGCTTAGTGTCAGTCTCAAGCTCAGTGTCAGTCTCAAGCTCAGTGTCAGTCTCAGTCTCAGCTCAGTCTCAACTCAGTAGTAGCTCAGTGTCAGTCTCAGTGTCAGTGTCAGTCTCAGTGTCAGTCTCAAGCTCAGTCTCAGCTCATCTCAACTCAGTCTCAGCTCAGTGTCAGTCTCAGTCTCAACTCAGTCTCAACTCAGTATCAGCTCAGTGTCAGTCTCAGTCTCAAGCTCAGTCTCAAGCTCAGTCTCAGTCTCAGCTCAGTCTGCTCAGTCTCAGCTCAGTGTCAGTGTCAGTCTCAGCTCAGTGTCAGTCTCAGTGTCAGTGTCAGTGTCAGTCTCAGCTCAGTGTCAGTGTCAGTGTCAGTGACAGTCTCAGCTCAGTCTCAGCTCAGTGTCAGTGTCAGTCTCAGCTCAGTGTCAGCTCAGTGTCAGTGTCAGTGTCAGTCTCAGCTCAGTGTCAGTGTCAGTGTCAGTGTCAGTGTCAGTGTCAGTGACAGTCTCAGCTCAGTCTCAGCTCAGTCTCAACTCAGTCTCAACTCAGTCTTAGCTCAGTCTCAGTCTCAAGCTCAGTCTCAAGCTCAGTCTCAAGCTCAGACTCAGTCTCAGCTCAGTCTCAGTCTCAGCTCAGTCTCAACTCAGTCTCAAGCCCAGTCTCAGACTCAGTCTCAGCTCAGTCTCAGCTCAGTCTCAGTCTCAGCTCAGTCTCTGCTTAGTGTCAGTCTCAAGCTCAGTGTCAGTCTCAAGCTCAGTGTCAGTCTCAGTCTCAGCTCAGTCTCAACTCAGTAGTAGCTCAGTGTCAGTCTCAGTGTCAGTGTCAGTCTCAGTGTCAGTCTCAAGCTCAGTCTCAGCTCATCTCAACTCAGTCTCAGCTCAGTGTCAGTGTCAGTCTCAGTCTCAACTCAGTCTCAACTCAGTATCAGCTCAGTGTCAGTCTCAGTCTCAAGCTCAGTCTCAAGCTCAGTCTCAGTCTCAGCTCAGTCTGCTCAGTCTCAGCTCAGTCTCAAGCTCAGTCTCAGTCTCAGCTCAGTCTGCTCAGTCTCAGCTCAGTGTCAGTGTCAGTCTCAGCTCAGTGTCAGTCTCAGTCTCAAGCTCAGCTCAGTCTCAACTCAGTCTCTGCTCAGTGTCAGTGTCAGTGTCAGTCTCAGTCTCAACTCAGTCTCTGCTCAGTGTCAGTGTCAGTGTCAGTGTCAGTCTCTGCTCAGTGTCAGTCTCAAGCTCAGTCTCAGTCTCAGCTCAGTCTCAACTCAGTCTCTGCTCAGTGTCAGTCTCAGTCTCAAGCTCAGTCTCAGTCTCAGCTCAGTTTCTGCTCAGTGTCAGTGTCAGTCTCAGCTCAGTCTCAGTCTCAGCTCAGTCTCAACTCAGTCTCAACTCAGTCTCAGCTCAGTCTCAGCTCAGTCTCAACTCAGTCTCAGCTCAGTGTCAGTTTCAGCTCAGTCTCAGTCTCAGCTCAGTCTCAGCTCAGTCTCAACTCAGTCTCAGCTCAGTGTCAGTGTCAGTCTCAGCTCAGTGTCAGTGTCAGTCTCAGCTCAGTCTCAGTCTCAGCTCAGTCTCAACTCTGTCTCAGCTCAGTCTCAACTCAATCTCAGCTCAGTCTCAGTTACAGCTCAGTCTCAGCTCAGTCTCAGTCTCAGCTCAGTCTCAACTCAGTCTCAGCTCAGTGTCAGTCTCAGTCTCAGTTCAGTCTCAAGCTCAGTCTCAGCTCAGTCTCAGTTCAGTCTCAGCTCAGTGTCAGTCTCAGTCTTAGCTCAGTCTCAAGCTCAGTGTCAGTCTCAGTCTCAGTCTCAGCTTAGTCTCAGCTCAGTCTCAACTCAGTCTCAACTCAGTGTCAGCTCAGTCTCAAGCTCAGTCTCAGCTCAGTCTCGAGCTCAGTTTCAGGGTTTGCTAAGGGTTTGGCGATGCCGTTGCTAAGGGTTTGGCGATGCCGTTGCTAAGGGTTTGTCGATGCCGTTGCTAGGCTGTTCTGGATGGTACATGTTTTCCTCCTTGCTTCTCTGTAGGTTTGTTTACATTCAATCCGAATGAATGCCTGATTTCAGATTCTGAAAGTTCTGTTTATTTGAAAACCCTTAATGTTTCTATCCGAGTCACGTTTGTTTACGCGTGCATGAGTTTGTTTTATATTTTGATGACTAAAAACTGTTTAGCAAACATGCAGTAAATATTGCGTCTCCTCCACTGACCAACGCAACACAAACACACCACGAACCATGCATGAGCGCAGTCATTCTGTGAGACTGTGTGTTCTTCATCACTATCAGCACTGGCGACTCCTGACTCAGTGAGCAACAGTAGAGACTAGTTATGCACACACACACACACACACACACACACACACACACACACACACACACACACACACACACACACATTTCTCTAACTGACACACACACACACACACACACACACACACACACACACACACACACACACACACACACACACACACACACACACACACACACACACACAGATCCCTCAGACCGCTGCTGGAGGAAGAGTGTGTGTTTGGGATGAACGGATCCACTCACACACATTTCTCTAACTGACACACACACACACACACACACACACACACACACACACACACACACACACACACACACACACACACACATACAAACAAACACACACATTCAGATTCCTCTAACTGACACACACACACACACACACACACACACACACACACACACACACACAGACTGCTGCTGGAGGAAGAGTGTGTGTTTGGGCTGAACGGATCCACACACACACACACACACACACACACACACACACAGACACACACACACAGATCCCTCTAACTGACACACACACACACACACACACACACACACACACACACACACACACACACACACACACACACACACACACACAGAGACACACACAGATCCCTCTAACTGACACACACACACACACACACACACACACACACACACACACACACACACAGACACACACAGATCCCTCTAACTGACACACACACACACACACACACACACACACACACACACACACACACACACACACACACACACACACACACACACACACACAGAGACACACACAGATCCCTCTAACTGACACACACACACACACACACACACACACACACACACACACACACACACACACACACTGGCAGAGACTTAAACATGTTTAATTGGATGAGCAACAGCATCACTGGCTTCAAGGCGAACACAACTCAGATTAGAGTAAAAGAAATTAGACAGGAAAAGAGTTTTGTGAAACGCGTTCTGTCGTTCTCATCATTCTCTCGTTCTCTCGTTCTCTTGCTCTCATTCTCTCATTCTCTCATTCTCTCGTTCTCTCGTTCTGTCTTTCTCTCGTTCTCTCGTTCTGTCTTTCTCTCGTTCTCTCGTTATGTCGTTCTCTTATTCTCTCGTTCTCTCGCTCTTATTCTCTCGTTCTCTCGTTCTCTCGCTCTCATTCTCTCATTCTCTCATTCTCTCATTCTCTCGTTCTCTCGTTCTCTCGTTCTCTTGCTCTCATTCTCTCATTCTCTCGTTCTCTCGTTCTCTTGCTCTCATTCTCGCATTCTCTCGTTCTGTCTTTCTCTCGTTCTCTCGTTATGTCGTTCTCTCTTTCTCTCGCTCTCATTCTCTCATTCTCTCGTTCTCTCGCTCTCATTCTCTCATTCTCTCGTTCTCTCGCTCTCATTCTCTCATTCTCTCATTCTCTCATTCTCTCGTTCTCTCGCTCTCATTCTCTCATTCTCTCGTTCTCTCATTCTCTCATTCTCTCGTTCTCTCTTTCTCTCTTTCTCTCGCTCTCATTCTCTCGTTCTCTCATTCTCTCGTTCTCTCATTCTCTCATTCTCTCATTCTCTCGTTCTCATCATTCTCTCGTTCTCTCGTTCTCTCGCTCTTATTCTCTCGTTCTCTCGTTCTCTCGTTCTCTCGCTCTCATTCTCTCATTCTCTCGTTCTCTCGTTCTCTTGCTCTCATTCTCTCATTCTCTCGTTCTCTCGTTCTGTCTTTCTCTCGTTCTCTCGTTATGTCGTTCTCTTATTCTCTCTTTCTCTCATACTCTCGCTCTCATTCTCTCGTTCTCTCGCTCTCATTCTCTCATTCTCTCATTCTCTCGTTCTCTCATTCTCTCGTTCTCTCGCTCTCATTCTCTCATTCTCTCATTCTCTCGTTCTCTCATTCTCTCATTCTCTCGTTCTCTCGTTCTCTCGCTCTCATTCTCTCATTCTCTCATTCTCTCGTTCTCTCATTCTCTCATTCTCTCATACTCTCGCTCTCATTCTCTCGTTCTCTCGCTCTCATTCTCTCATTCTCTCATTCTCTCGTTCTCTCATTCTCTCGTTCTCTCGCTCTCATTCTCTCATTCTCTCATTCTCTCGTTCTCTCATTCTCTCATTCTCTCGTTCTCTCTTTCTCTCGTTCTCTCATTCTCTCGTTCTCTCGCTCTCGTTCTCTCATTCTCTCGTTCTCTCGCTCTCATTCTCTCATTCTCTCATTCTCTCATTCTCTCGTTCTCTCATTCTCTCGTTCTCTCGCTCTCATTCTCTCATTCTCTCGTTCTCTCATTCTCTCGTTCTCTCATTCTCTCATTCTCTCATTCTCTCGTTCTCATCATTCTCTCGTTCTCTCGTTCTCTTGCTCTCATTCTCTCGTTCTCTCGTTCTGTCGTTCTCTCGTTCTCTCGTTCTCTCGTTCTCTTGTTCTCTCGTTCTCTCGTTCTCATCATTCTCTCGTTCTCTCGTTCTCTTGCTCTCATTCTCTCGTTCTCTCGTTCTGTCGTTCTCTCGTTCTCTCGTTCTCTCGTTCTCTCGTTCTCTTGTTCTCTCGTTCTCTCGTTCTCTCGTTCTCTCGTTCTCTTGTTCTCTCGTTCTCTTGTTCTCTCGTTCTCTCGTTCTGTCGTTCTCATCATTCTCTTGTTCTCTCGTTCTGTCGTTCTCATCATTCTCTCGTTCTCTCGCTATGTCGTTCTCGTTCTCTCGTTCTCTCTTGCTCTCATTCTCTCGTTCTCTCGTTCTGTCGTTCTCATCATTCTCTCGTTCTCTCGTTCTCTTGCTCTCATTCTCTCGTTCTCTCGTTCTGTCGTTCTCTCGTTCTCTCGTTCTCTCGTTCTCTCGTTCTCTTGTTCTCTCGTTCTCTCGTTCTCTCGTTCTCTCGTTCTCTCGTTCTCTTGTTCTCTCGTTCTCTTGTTCTCTCGTTCTCTCGTTCTGTCGTTCTCATCATTCTCTTGTTCTCTCGTTCTGTCGTTCTCATCATTCTCTCGTTCTCTCGTTCTGTCGTTCTCTCGTTCTCTCGTTCTCTCTTGCTCTCATTCTCTCGTTCTCTCGTTCTGTCGTTCTCATCATTCTCTCGTTCTCTCGTTCTCTTGCTCTCATTCTCTCGTTCTCTCGTTCTGTCGTTCTCTCGTTCTCTCGTTCTCTCGTTCTCTCGTTCTCTTGTTCTCTCGTTCTCTCGTTCTCTCGTTCTCTCGTTCTCTTGTTCTCTCGTTCTCTTGTTCTCTCGTTCTCTCGTTCTGTCGTTCTCATCATTCTCTTGTTCTCTCGTTCTGTCGTTCTCATCATTCTCTCGTTCTCTCGCTATGTCGTTCTCGTTCTCTTGCTCTCATTCTCTCGTTCTCCTGTTCTCTCATTCTCTCATTCTCTCATTCTCTCGTTCTCTCATTCTCTCGTTCTCTCGTTCTCTCGCTCTCATTCTCTCATTCTCTCGTTCTCTCGTTCTCTTGCTCTCATTCTCTCATTCTCTCGTTCTCTCGTTCTGTCTTTCTCTCGTTCTCTCGTTATGTCGTTCTCTTATTCTCTCTTTCTCTCATTCTCTCATTCTCTCATTCTCTCATTCTCTCGCTCCCATTCTCTCGTTCTCTCGCTCTCATTCTCTCATTCTCTCGTTCTCTCATTCTCTCATTCTCTCATTCTCTCGTTCTCTCGCTCTCATTCTCTCATTCTCTCATTCTCTCGTTCTCTCATTCTCTCATTCTCTCGTTCTCTCTTTCTCTCGCTCTCATTCTCTCGTTCTCTCGTTCTCTCGTTCTCTCGTTCTCTCATTCTCTCATTCTCTCGTTCTCATCATTCTCTCGTTCTCTCGTTCTCTTGCTCTCATTCTCTCGTTCTCTCGTTCTGTCGTTCTCTCGTTCTCTCGTTCTCTCGTTCTCTCGTTCTCTCGTTCTCTTGTTCTCTCGTTCTCTTGTTCTCTCGTTCTCTCGTTCTGTCGTTCTCATCATTCTCTTGTTCTCTCGTTCTGTCGTTCTCATCATTCTCTCGTTCTCTCGCTATGTCGTTCTCGTTCTCTTGCTCTCATTCTCTCGTTCTCCTGTTCTCTCATTCTCTCATTCTCTCATTCTCTCGTTCTCTCATTCTCTCATTCTCTCGTTCTCTCGTTCTCTTGCTCTCATTCTCTCATTCTCTCGTTCTCTCGCTCTCATTCTCTCATTCTCTCATTCTCTCGTTCTCTCATTCTCTCATTCTCTCGTTCTCTCATTCTCTCATTCTCTCGTTCTCTTGCTCTCATTCTCTCTTTCTCTCGCTCTCATTCTCTCGTTCTCTCATTCTCTCATTCTCTCGTTCTCATCATTCTCTCGTTCTCTTGCTCTCATTCTCTCGTTCTCTCGTTCTGTCGTTCTCATCATTCTCTCGTTCTCTCGTTCTCTTGCTCTCATTCTCTCGTTCTCTCGTTCTCTCATTCTCTCGTTCTCTCGTTCTCTCGTTCTCTTGTTCTCTCGTTCTCTTGTTCTCTCGTTCTCTTGCTCTCATTCTCATAATTCTCTCGTTCTGTCGTTCTCATCATTCTCTTGTTCTCTCGTTCTGTCGTTCTCATCATTCTCTCATTCTCTCGTTCTCTCGTTCTCTCGTTCTCTCGTTCTCTTGTTCTCTCGTTCTCTTGTTCTCTCGTTCTCTTGCTCTCGTTCTCATAATTCTCTCGTTCTGTCGTTCTCATCATTCTCTTGTTCTCTCGTTCTGTCGTTCTCATCATTCTCTCGTTCTCTCGTTCTGTCGTTATCCTCGCTATGTCGTTCTCGTTCTCTTGCTCTCATTCTCTCATTCTCTCGTTCTCTCGTTCTGTCGTTCTCATCATTCTCTCGTTCTCTCGTTCTCTTGCTCTCATTCTCTCGTTCTCTCGTTCTCTCATTCTCTCGTTCTCTCGTTCTCTTGTTCTCTCGTTCTCTTGTTCTCTTGCTCTCGTTCTCATAATTCTCTCGTTCTGTCGTTCTCATCATTCTCTTGTTCTCTCGTTCTGTCGTTCTCATCATTCTCTCGTTCTCTCGTTCTGTCGTTATCCTCGCTATGTCGTTCTCGTTCTCTTGCTCTCATTCTCTCGTTCTCCTGTTTTCTCATTCTCTCGTTCTCTCGCTCTCAATCTCTCGTTCTCTCGTTATGTCGTTCTCCTCGTTATGACGTTCTCGTTCTCTTGCTCTCATTCTCTCGTTCTCTTGTTCTCTCATTCTCTCGTTCTGTCGTTCTCTCGTTCTCTCGTTCTCTCGTTCTCTTGTTCTCTCGTTCTCTTGTTCTCTCGTTCTCTTGCTCTCGTTCTCATAATTCTCTCGTTCTGTCGTTCTCATCATTCTCTTGTTCTCTCGTTCTGTCGTTCTCATCATTCTCTCGTTCTCTCGTTATGTCGTTATCCTCGCTATGTCGTTCTCGTTCTCTTGCTCTCATTCTCTCGTTCTCTCGCTCTCATCTTTCTCTCGTTCTCATCATTCTCTCGTTCTCTCGTTCTCTTGCTCTCATTCTCTCGTTCTCTCGTTCTCTCATTCTCTCGTTCTCTCGTTCTCTTGTTTTCTCGCTCTCATCTTTCTCTCGTTCTCTCATTCTCTCGTTCTCCTGTTTTCTCATTCTCTCGTTCTCTAGCTCTCATCTTTCTCTCGTTCTCTTGTTCTCTTGTTCTCTCGTTCTCTCGTTCTCTTGTTCTCTTGTTCTCTCGTTCTCTCGTTCTCTTGCTCTCGTTCTCATAATTCTCTCGTTCTGTCGTTCTCATCATTCTCTTGTTCTCTCGTTCTGTCGTTCTCATCATTCTCTTGTTCTCTCGTTCTGTCGTTCTCATCATTCTCTCGTTCTCTTGCTCTCAATCTCTCGTTCTCTCGTTCTGTCGTTCTCATCATTCTCTTGTTCTCTCGTTCTGTCGTTCTCTCATCCTCTCGTTCTCTCGTTATGTCGTTCTCATCATTCTCTCGTTCTCTCGTTATGTCGTTATCCTCGCTATGTCGTTCTCGTTCTCTTGCTCTCATTCTCTCGTTCTCCTGTTTTCTCATTCTCTCGTTCTCTCGCTCTCATCTTTCTCTCGTTCTCTTGTTCTCTCGTTCTCTTGCTCTCGTTCTCATAATTCTCTCGTTCTCTCGTTCTGTCGTTCTCATCATTCTCTCGTTCTCTTGCTCTCAATCTCTCGTTCTCTCGTTATGTCGTTCTCCTCGTTATGACGTTCTCGTTCTCTTGCTCTCATTCTCTCGTTCTCTTGTTCTCTCGTTCTCTCGTTCTGTCGTTCTCATCATTCTCTTGTTCTCTCGTTCTGTCGTTCTCATCATTCTCTCGTTCTCTTGCGCTCAATCTCTCGTTATGTCGTTCTCGTTCTCTTGCTCTCATTCTCTCGTTCTCTCGTTCTCTCGTTCTCTTGTTATCTCGTTCTCTCATTCTCTCATTCTCTCATTCTCTTATTATGTCGTTCTCTCGTTCTCTCATTCTCTTGTTATGTCGTTCTCTCGTTCTCTCATTCTCTCATTCTCTTGTTATGTTGTTCTCTCGTTCTCTCATTCTCTTGTTATGTCGTTCTCTCGTTCTCTTGTTATGTCGTTCTCTCGTTCTCTTGTTATGTCGTTCTCTCGTTCTCTCATTCTCTTGTTATGTCGTTCTCTCGTTCTCTTGTTATGTCGTTCTCTCATTCTCTCATTCTCTTGTTATGTTGTTCTCTCGTTCTCTCATTCTCTTGTTATGTCGTTCTCTCGTTCTCTTGTTATGTCGTTCTCTCGTTCTCTTGTTATGTCGTTCTCTCATTCTCTCATTCTCTTGTTATGTTGTTCTCTCGTTCTCTCATTCTCTTGTTATGTCGTTCTCTCGTTCTCTTGTTATGTCGTTCTCTCATTCTCTCGTTCTCTTGTTATGTCATTCTCTCGTTCTCTCATTCTCTTGTTATGTCGTTCTCTCGTTCTCTCATTCTCTCATTCTCTTGTTATGTCGTTCTCTCGTTCTCTTGTTATGTCGTTCTCTCATTCTCTCGTTCTCTTGTTATGTCATTCTCTTGTTATGTCGTTCTCTCATTCTCTCGTTCTCTTGTTATGTCATTCTCTTGTTATGTCGTTCTCTCATTCTCTCATTCTCTTGTTATGTCGTTCTCTCGTTCTCTCATTCTCTCATTCTCTTGTTATGTCGTTCTCTCGTTCTCTCATTCTCTTGTTATGTCGTTCTCTCGTTCTCTCATTCTCTCATTCTCTTGTTATGTCGTTCTCTCGTTCTCTCATTCTCTTGTTATGTCGTTCTCTCGTTCTCTCATTCTCTTGTTATGTCGTTCTCTCGTTCTCTTGTTATGTCGTTCTCTCATTCTCTCATTCTCTTGTTATGTCGTTCTCTTGTTATGTCGTTCTCTCGTTCTCTCATTCTCTTGTTATGTCGTTCTCTCGTTCTCTCATTCTCTCATTCTCTTGTTATGTCGTTCTCTCGTTCTCTTGTTATTTCGTTCTCTCGTTCTCTCATTCTCTTGTTATGTCGTTCTCTCATTCTCTTATGTCGTTCTCTCTATAATCGAGTCCCCGGTGCTTCTACAACCCTGAAAACATGAAAAGTGAAACCCAGTAACTGTGTTCTGGTGAGCCTTTCTCTGCAAACCCAGTAACTGTGTTCTGGTGAGCCTTTCTCTGCAAGCATGTTATAAAATAAGCCGATCAGATTTCGCTCTCCTTCTGACGTATGAAGAGGATCTTATTATAATATTCCCGGCCCTTAATCTGCACATTTACACACACCGACATTTGGTTTCGCAAGCGACAGCAGAGACCAGTTCTAACGCAATGATGAAGATCCAGCAGAGCCTGAAGCTGTTCTGTGGTTGAGCACAGACGAGCACTGAACACTATTGACCAGAACATGTCACCGCTGTCACACACTGGTGATTCTGGGATTCTGGATTAGTGAGATTGGCCTGTTCTGTTATTGCTGGAGTTTCTGAAGCTCGTGTAAAGACTCCGCCCTCTTCTGAACGGAGGCGGAGCTAAAGCTCATTTGCATTTAAAGAGACACACAAAAACGGCGCATTTTTGCTCACTCTCAAAAAGGGGCAAATTTTAACATGCTATAAAAAACTGTTGGGTATTTTGAGCTGAAATTTCACACACACATTCTGGGGACAGCAGAGATTTATATTACATCTTGTTAAAAGGGGCACAATATGTCACCTATAAATTCTTCATTTTGTTTGCGATCTCAGATTTAAATCAGACTTTGATTCCTAAGTCTGTTTTCATGGGAACATCTTTCACACACACACACACACACACACACACACACACACACACACACACACACACACACACACACACACACACACACACACTTAGTAAATGAGCTCAGTGTAAGTGCAGGCCAGGGCGGCTGATGTCATAGTTGCTGATAACAGTTTTCAGATGTGTTTTTCTCACTGCGTCCAGAACAAGGGCGATTTATTCCATTACACATCATTCAGGCATCGCGACCAGTGCCAGAGAAGCGCGCAGTGATGTCACAGTGGTGTGTGTGTGTGATACAGGACGGTGGCCGAGCCAAGAGTTGCCAGCCGACAGTGTCATACGGTGTGTGTGTGTGTGTGTGTGTGTGTGTGTGTGTGTGTGTGTGTGTGAGTGTGTGTGTTATTTAAAAGGTTCTTTAGATTGAAATAATTTCTATTATTTTGTAGATCTTTTTTTTTCAGTGAGGAAAAAAAGGTTCTGAAGAACTGATCCCTGAAAGGTTCTTCTACAGCATCGCTGTGAAGAGTTTTATATTTAAAGCGCCCCTATTATGGATTTTTGAGAATGGCCTTTTCATGTAGTGTGTAACACAGCTCTGAGTGAATGAAAACATCCTGCAAAGCATTAAATCTGAAAGTGCACCGTATATAAAGTTATTGTCTTTCAAAAGTAAGAGTCGACTCTGAGTCACTGAAATTAACTGTTTTTCAAACGAGTCATAAGCCGTATCGTTGTGACGTCAAGACGACACATTAGCATATTGCCCGCCCACTTATAGCACACGCGAGACACCTGGGAAAACTCAAACCTCAAACCAGCAGCTGATCCTGTGGACACTGGAGAGCATCATGTCCAGGAGACGCTGTGCTCTATAATGTGAAGGTAAAGCCAGTGTTTTCACTGCCCAAGGACGAGCATGTGGAGAATCAGAGGTTAAAGTTCATCTTTACCACGGTATCACAGCAGTGTAATCCTACACTTTTGCTGTGTTCCCTTTATTTCACTGACAACTGCTTCTCAAATCTCGGAGTTCAATGCAGGATTCACAAATCGCTTGCTCTTGAAAGATGGTGTTCAAAATACTTAGTTTTGAGTTTTATATTGTGAAGGTCTCGTTATCACTGTCTTACTGAAATACTTCTGCTGATCAGCTGTGGGCCACAATTACCTATAACTGTGTCTATTAATGCAGATCGTCTGTTGTTCCCACTAATAACGTTGAGGAAAGATTAAGTATGGGGCAAGATCTGTTTTACCAACGTTTATGTTACATCAGTCATTCACTCTATAGCTCGGCTTATGTATACATTGCATACATGCACTGTTATTGATAAAGTTTCCACGTACATTCCACGTTAATGTTCCTCAAACTGAGTAGAGTATCACTGAGAAACACTGAGTCCTGCTGGAGTCGTCCTGATGGAGGTTCGGGTTCACTGAGAAACACTGAGTCCTGCTGGAGTCGTCCTGATGGAGGTTCGGGTTCACTGAGAAACACTGAGTCCTGCTGGAGTCGTCCTGATGGAGGTTCACTGAGAAACACTGAGTCCTGCTGGAGTCGTCCTGATGGAGGTTCGGGTTCACTAAGAAACAGTGAGTCCTGCTGGAGTCGTCCTGATGGAGGTTCACTGAGAAACACTGAGTCCTGCTGGAGTCGTCCTGATGGAGGTTCGGGTTCACTGAGAAACACTGAGTCCTGCTGGAGTCGTCCTGATGGAGGTTCACTGAGAAACACTGAGTCCTGCTGGAGTCGTCCTGATGGAGGTTCACTGAGAAACACTGAGTCCTGCTGGAGTCGTCCTGATGGAGGTTCGGGTTCACTGAGAAACACTGAGTCCTGCTGGAGTCGTCCTGATGAAGGTTCGGGTTCACTGAGAAACAGTGAGTCCTGCTGGAGTCGTCGGGTTCACTGAGAAACACTGAGTCCTGCTGGAGTCGTCGGGTTCACTGAGAGACACTGAGTCCTGCTGGAGTCGTCCTGATGAAGGTTCGGGTTCACTGAGAGACACTGAGTCCTGCTGGAGTCGTCCTGATGAAGGTTCGGGTTCACTGAGAAACACTGAGTCCTGCTGGAGTCGTCCTGATGAAGGTTCGGGTTCACTGAGAAACACTGAGTCCTGCTGGAGTCGTCCTGATGAAGGTTCGGGTTCACTGAGAGACACTGAGTCCTGATGGAGTCGTCCTGATGAAGGTTCGGGTTCACTGAGAAACACTGAGTCCTGCTGGAGTCGTCCTGATGGAGGTTCGGGTTCACTGAGAGACACTGAGTCCTGGTGGAGTCGTCCTGATGAAGGTTCGGGTTCACTGAGAAACACTGAGTCCTGCTGGAGTCGTCCTGATGGAGGTTCGGGTTCACTGAGAAACACTGAGTCCTGCTGGAGTCGTCCTGATGGAGGTTCGGGTTCACTGAGAAACACTGAGTCCTGCTGGAGTCGTCCTGATGGAGGTTCACTGAGAAACACTGAGTCCTGCTGGAGTCGTTCTGATGGAGGTTCGGGTTCACTGAGAGACACTGAGTCCTGCTGGAGTCGTCCTGATGGAGGTTCGGGTTCACTGAGAAACACTGAGTCCTGCTGGAGTCGTCCTGATGGAGGTTCACTGAGAAACACTGAGTCCTGCTGGAGTCGTCCTGATGGAGGTTCACTGAGAAACACTGAGTCCTGCTGGAGTCGTTCTGATGGAGGTTCACTGAGAGACACTGAGTCCTGCTAGAGTCGTCCTGATGGAGGTTCGGGTTCACTGAGAAACACTGAGTCCTGCTGGAGTCGTCCTGATGGAGGTTCGGGTTCACTGAGAAACACTGAGTCCTGCTCGAGTCGTCCTGATGAAGGTTCGGGTTCACTGAAAAACACTGAGTCCTGCTGGAGTCGTCCTGATGGAGGTTCACTGAGAAACACTGAGTCCTGCTGGAGTCGTCCTGATGGAGGTTCGGGTTCACTGAGAAACACTGAGTCCTGCTGGAGTCGTCCTGATGAAGGTTCGGGTTCACTGAGAAACACTGAGTCCTGCTGGAGTCGTCCTGATGGAGGTTCGGGTTCACTGAGAAACACTGAGTCCTGCTGGAGTCGTCCTGATGGAGGTTCGGGTTCACTGAGAGACACTGAGTCCTGCTGGAGTCGTCCTGATGAAGGTTCGGGTTCACTGAGAAACACTGAGTCCTGCTGGAGTCGTCCTGATGGAGGTTCGGGTTCACTGAGAAACACTGAGTGCTGCTGGAGTCGTCCTGATGGAGGTTCGGGTTCACTGAGAAACACTGAGTCCTGCTGGAGTCGTCCTGATGGAAGTTCACTGAGAGACACTGAGTCCTGCTGGAGTCGTCCTGATGGAGGTTCACTGAGAAACACTGAGTCCTGCTGGAGTCGTCCTGATGGAGGTTCGGGTTCACTGAGAAACACTGAGTCCTGCTGGAGTCGTCCTGATGAAGGTTCGGGTTCACTGAGAAACACTGAATCCTGCTGGAGTCGTCCTGATGAAGGTTCGGGTTCACTGAGAAACACTGAGTCCTGCTGGAGTCGTCCTGATGGAGGTTCGGGTTCACTGAGAGACACTGAGTCCTGCTGGAGTCGTCCTGATGAAGGTTCGGGTTCACTGAGAAACACTGAGTCCTGCTGGAGTCGTCCTGATGGAGGTTCGGGTTCACTGAGAAACACTGAGTGCTGCTGGAGTCGTCCTGATGGAGGTTCGGGTTCACTGAGAAACACTGAGTCCTGCTGGAGTCGTCCTGATGGAGGTTCACTGAGAGACACTGAGTCCTGCTGGAGTCGTCCTGATGGAGGTTCACTGAGAAACACTGAGTCCTGCTGGAGTCGTTCTGATGGAGGTTCGGGTTCACTGAGAAACACTGAGTCCTGCTGGAGTCGTCCTGATGGAGGTTCACTGAGAAACACTGAGTCCTGCTGGAGTCGTCCTGATGGAGGTTCACTGAGAGACACTGAGTCCTGCTGGAGTCGTCCTGATGGAGGTTCGGGTTCACTGAGAAACACTGAGTCCTGCTGGAGTCGTCCTGATGGAGGTTCACTGAGAAACACTGAGTCCTGCTGGAGTCGTCCTGATGAAGGTTCGGGTTCACTGAGAAACACTGAGTCCTGCTGGAGTCGTTCTGATGGAGGTTCACTGAGAGACACTGAGTCCTGCTGGAGTCGTCCTGATGGAGGTTCGGGTTCACTGAGAAACACTGAGTCCTGCTGGAGTCGTCCTGATGGAGGTTCGGGTTCACTGAGAAACACTGAGTCCTGCTGGAGTCGTCCTGATGGAGGTTCGGGTTCACTGAGAAACACTGAGTCCTGCTGGAGTCGTCCTGATGAAGGTTCGGGTTCACTGAGAAACACTGAGTCCTGCTGGAGTCGTTCTGATGGAGGTTCACTGAGAGACACTGAGTCCTGCTGGAGTCGTCCTGATGGAGGTTCGGGTTCACTGAGAAACACTGAGTCCTGCTGGAGTCGTCCTGATGGAGGTTCGGGTTCACTGAGAAACACTGAGTCCTGCTGGAGTCGTCCTGATGGAGGTTCGGGTTCACTGAGAAACACTGAGTCCTGCTGGAGTCGTCCTGATGGAGGTTCACTGAGAAACACTGAGTCCTGCTGGAGTCGTCCTGATGGAGGTTCACTGAGAAACACTGAGTCCTGCTGGAGTCGTCCTGATGGAGGTTCGGGTTCACTGAGAAACACTGAGTCCTGCTGGAGTCGTCCTGATGGAGGTTCGGGTTCACTAAGAAACAGTGAGTCCTGCTGGAGTCGTCGGGTTCACTGAGAAACACTGAGTCCTGCTGGAGTCGTCGGGTTCACTGAGAAACACTGAGTCCTGCTGGAGTCGTCCTGATGGAGGTTCGGGTTCACTGAGAGACACTGAGTCCTGCTGGAGTCGTCCTGATGGAGGTTCGGGTTCACTGAGAAACACTGAGTCCTGCTCGAGTCGTCCTGATGGAGGGTCGGGTTCACTGAGAGACACTGAGTCCTGCTGGAGTCGTCGGGTTCACTGAGAAACACTGAGTCCTGCTGGAGTCGTCCTGATGGAGGTTCGGGTTCACTGAGAAACACTGAGTCCTGCTGGAGTCGTCCTGATGGAGGTTCACTGAGAAACACTGAGTCCTGCTGGAGTCGTCCTGATGGAGGTTCGGGTTGAATGAGTTCCTCCAGTGTTTCGTCATCGGACTCGCGCTCGCATTGATATGGTCAAATTGACGTCATTGTTCGTTACTGTTCGTTACTTTAGTTTACGGTGTAGGAAACCTCAGCTCAGCTGACGTTGTTATGGCAATGGGCGGTTTTGTTTTCGACACGCTGTATGTGGTAAACCAATCACAACAGACTGAGCTGTCTGGCCAATCAGATCAGAGTAGCTTGCGGAAAGGCGGGATTTAGAGAGATTGATTCGTCTGACGAGTCGTTTGAGAATCATTGAAAATGTGGTGATGTGCAAATGTATATTATGAGGAAATTAAACAGTTTTTTGACCTTTGATGAATGTAAACCTGTTGTAGGAGACTCCACAACAACATCAGGAAACTTTAAAATAGCATAATAGGGGCCCTTTAAAACTTCAGTGCTCTTCGTGTGTCGGTCACAAATTACGGAATTTAATTTTTTATTTCAATGAAATTAATGTACTTTATTACATGGCTTGGTTGAATTCTAATGTAGAATGCGGTGTGTTATTTCTTGATATCAGACCGCTGCGAAGTATAACACACCGTTGCCATGATAAACAGAGCGTTGCTATGGACGCAGGATTCTAACCGTAGAGACGGAACAGACTATTTTCTTTAGCGGAAGCAATACAATCATTTTTAAATCAATAAACTCCTTTTTAAATCAATAATTTGTGTCAACTTGTTGATTTATTTGGTGGGTACCCATGTAATAAGCGGAATAATGCAGAGCGAGGCGGTTGTTATAGCGAATACAACCCCTTCAGGCTCTGCTTCGCGTCGGGGTCCTGATCAGCCTGTCAGGGGTGTATTCGCTATAACAACCGCCTCGCTCTACATTATCCCTTACATATTTTAAGTTCGATAATGTTTTCTATTTAATATTTAGTATTTATAGGGAATTTCATGATACTAAATTATATTTACACTGTATTTATAATCCATTTATTCACTTTTTGAGCATAGACCTGAACATTAAATGTCCAGCTTAAACTGTGGTAAATCTTGAATGCTGTAGAGCGACAGACTGAAGTTTGGTCTCTTTTCAAACAGGACACTTGGCAGATTATTGCTGAAGTAAAATTTTTTTTAAAAGTGAACTTAAAAAAAGTTACAGAATTTTACGTGTATTGTTATTAAAGCATGCAAATGCGCAAAAATACTATTTTCAGTTTTTATATGAAATATATATTTTCAAAAACATGTTTTACTCTAAAACTGTGAGACAATCACAGGCATAAATCTAACAAGTTGTGTCCAAATGTGAGGCTGATATCTCCAAAGCTGGTCTTTCAGTGAGATGTTGTTCGGCTGCAGAACCAAACGCTTCCACTAGAGGAAACTCGTCTCTCATTCATTTCCAATGCGTCATTTCTGACCGCGAGGAGCTCAAGTGTGGCTATTGTTATCAGGACCATTAAACCTGTTCCAGTCATGGCCATGATTATTGTGTGTGTTCACACAGCAAGAGCCAAAACCTTTACCAAGTTTCGTACCATTCCGATGAAAAAAAAAAAAAAAACATTTGTAAAAAATCTTGGTCAAACAGAGCACGAGTGTATTACTTGCTTTACTGATTTTCTTTACCAGAATGAGTGAGATGAGAGCTGAGTCTCTGCTAAACCCTCTCTAGCCGAATCCCATCTTCCGCCAGGATCGTTCTCATGGATACGGGACAATATTTGTGTGAGTGTGACACAAGACTCGACCCGGCAGTGTGAGCTCATCCCATCAAACCAACAACAGGAGAGCCGGACCCACGCTCACACACACGGGCTCGACTCTGCAGTGTGAGCTCATCCCAACAGACCAAC
>JALDPO010000043.1:65000-70000 GCA_023718395.1 Leucaspius delineatus
CAAGGAGATGCGGGGAGTTTCACCTGAAATAGCAGCGCGTGCGTGCGGCGATCACGGCCATTGTGTGTGTGTGTGTGTGTGAGAGAGTGAGTGAGTGTGTGTGTGTGTGTGCTCTTGCTCGAGCGGCTCTTACCGGTCAGTGTGCGTGTGTGTGTGTGTGTGTGTGTATCTATGGTTCTCTGTTCCATTCTCATCTCTTATTAAAGAACTCTGGGAGCAGTAGCTACTGCAACACACACACACACACACACACACACACACACACACACACACACACACACACACACACACACACACACAGAGAGAGGGGGTGTGTCCCTCCTACACACATGTTGTAACTGATTACACACCCAGATCCTCCCAAAGCAAATATTTCAGCGAGTGTGTGTGTGTGTGTGTGTGTGTGTGAGTGCATTAATACAGGAAACACACTGTATAAACACCTCTTTTCTTTCGCTCGGATGTTCTTGTGACGGTAATAATGACCCGTGATCAGAATGAGTTAAAAAAATCCACAGTTCTTCCCTGGAATTCTGACACTTCCAGCTGCCAAACCACTGACATGATCAGACGTCACGAACACGAGTGTGTGTGTGTGTGTGTGTGTGTCAGCAGTTTCTGCGTAGGATGGATATTCTAGAAATACATTTTATATAAATCAGAACAGCAACAGCATTACATAAGAGACGCTGGAATCTTCACTACAGGATTGTCCCGTTTCGGAGGATCGAGAGGCTCGATGATGAAGAAGAGGACGAACACGAGTCTCTGACACACACTGGCTGTTCTGCTGGTGTGTGTGTGTGTGTGTGTGTGTGTGTGTGTGGGAAGCAAGGTGGGCGGAAGGAGAGAGAGTTAGTCATTCCCAAAAGACTCACAGAAGAACATCAGCAAACCTGGAGAGCGAAACTTATTCTGTTACTCAGAGCCTGAAGACTTTATAAAGTATCGGCAAACATAAACGTATAGATGCGGTTCAGAAGCCGTTCTGTTGGTTGGGGTTAGGGTTAGGGTTAGGGTTTCTGTTGGCGTTTCATCAGAAAAGATCTGTGTTTTCAGCCACTCTTATTTCCCAGTGTAACTCTGAACACACACACACACACTCACACAGTTCGGCTGACCTTCCCATCTGACACACAAACTGCTCAGACAAGTTATACAAGTTAGTCATCTCATCCTTTTTCTTCAAGACTGATCATAAGTTTATGAAGTCAGAAAACCCTAGATTGGTGTAATCTGAGAAACATGAGTAACTGTTGTTGAGTTTGTTCGCTGGTCAGGCGAGACTCGCTGTGTTCACTCAGATTCCCCTCAGATTAACTTTTGCTTTCACAATGACCCACACACACGCTCCCTGTGCTTTACTGGAAGCGCTGCTGGTCTTTATGGGAAAGCCTCAGACACGACGTGTTTATGACCCTTGCTAACACAACTGACTAATGACTGTCATTTCTCAGTGCCAGAATTATGCCATCAACTTCTCTGGTTTAATAATGATTAATCGGCAGATTCCCTTTCGCTCAGCGCTATTTCTCGGTTTGATGTTCAGCTGAATCAAAGCTTGCAAGAAAAGCACACTGTTAAATGAGTTTTGACATGAGAAACACAAGCGTTCAGAAACCACCTCCTCTTTATTGTTGATATAAAAGAAAACAAGGGAACAACGAACAGCATTTGAAAACCGCATGTTATAATTTAGAAGCAAATAAACCCGCTTGTTACACGACGAGGCAAGTCGCCTCTTAGTCCCTCAGCCCGAGTCTAACCTGTCGCTCAAGTCTTTGTGTCAATCTGTCAAAAACACGGCAAATGAGGCTCCAGAAATCTCTAGTTCTGCTGGAACATATTCATATCCAAACTTGATCTTTTACTCAAACTTGAACACTCAGTTTAGATCTGATTGGGATCAAGGCCAAGAACTGGCTTGATGATCGTAGTACACACAAGGTAAACAGAGTAAACTCATTCAACAAAGTATTTCATTGTTCAGTATATGTATATATGACACGTGTTCAGGAAAAAGTCAAAGTTCTCTTCGTTTAGAAATGAACGATGCAATCAGTCTTCAGAGTTGGAAACACAGTTCCATGAAACAACAAAAAACAGGAGCGTTAGGCTTACATTTAGCGTTAAAATAGAGGTACACACACACACACACACACACATTACAAAACAAATCAAGGACTTTCACTTGATGCCAGTGGAAAAAACTCGAGCGCTCGGTGGACAAATGTACCAACAGTAGAAGCGTCCGAAACACAGACGCCTGGAGCTCAAAGAAAACACTGCTCAGGAAAAGCACTTCAATAAATAGAGCACTGGGAATGATAAACCTTATACAGTAGGTACTGTACACACACACACACACACACACACACACATTATCTCTAAACAATTTTGTACAAAAATACAATACGTTTGTGACATCAAAAACCTTATTCAAGTTTCAAAAAAATAAATATCTTCTTGTTGCACAAGGTTATTGACAGTTCCAGTACCTGTCTCAGGCATCCCTACGAATCATCTCCAGACGGATAAAGATATATAAATAAGATAATCTGCGTCTCCACGAACTGCAAGGCATTGAACAGCAGTTCTGGGAACTGGCAGACGATCACGATTCTGACACACGAGAGATTCATTATCAATGCGACCCATCAAGCTGACTCCACTTCTGTGCCGTTACGGCAATCTCGCAGAATTCCCATCATTTATTATCTTTATCTTCTAAAAGCATAGTTGTAGTTATAGTTCAAACCATCATGCAATAAACAGAGGATAAATATTACACATCATTTAATGTTTCTGATTCATGTGCAATTGTTTAGTTTCCCAAAAAATAGCGTGTCACTAAGACACTAGTATTCCGGCCAGTACTCTTCCTCTCCTCAGAAAACCACATAAATACAGATTCTGTATAAATAAAATCACTTCATAATTCATACAAAAAAAAAAAAAAAAAAAAAAAAAAAGAAAAGCAAAATACTATAGATCAAAAGCCCTTTTGTTGTCGTTCTGAACTCAGGTCAGTTGTAAGCAACATGAGTATCCACACCGTTCCTCTCGGTTAGCACAGCATTAATACTCATCAGATCATGGCAAACACACACTGTCATCCCATTATTAAACGCACCTCCTCACGGGAGATTACAGTGCAAAAGGTCTCGGAATGCTCAGGAATTTCCCAACTCGAAAACGGCAAAAGGTACCAGTTAAAGTTTTGCACAGTACCACAATCCTTTCTCCGTAGATGTCTCTACTTTGCTTATAATGTTTTGATATTACGCAGTAATGTAATACTTCTTAAAAAGTCTTGTATAAAATATATTTTTCTCATATTTCACAAATTGCACGATATCAAACCAACAAACAAACAAACAATATCCTGTGATGTGGGTATTGAGACACGGTGACGAGATTTCCACTTGAAACACATCAGATACGGGTGTATAAAGGGATTCAGTTCCACGGATGCACGGATCAGGTGCTTCGGGAAATGTTTGCATAATAGTGCATTATTATATACACACAAACTCCTAAAACATATAAAGTTCGTCCAGCGGTCGAACAAGACGCCGATTGTAAAGAAAAATCCTTGCTTCCATTCTTTTAAAGCGTCGCATTTACAAGTCAAAAAACAAAAAAAAAAGTATTCAAGTGCAGAATTCCAATCACAAGTTTTTGTTCCCTTTCCGATTATCCCGACCGCGGCGCGTTTGCATCCTTCTGGAGTTTTTCCTCAGGCATCCACTGCATTGAACAACTTCAATGCTCAAAAAAAAAAAAAAAAAAAATATGTACTCCGTACTTTTCAAGAAGGACATTCCTGAAGAGTCGGAGACCCGGACTTCGGATCTCCCCAAGGGGATCTTCCCCGACGGGGCGAGCGAGGCAGAGAATGAGTGCGGAGATCAAGAGAGAGAGAGTTTCAGCAGCTGGTGTTCTCCGCGCTCTTGGCCAAGCCGGAGCCGACGGAGATCTGGCACCCGTTGCTCACGTGGTTCATGACCTTCTGCTTGAGCTGGGACACCTGTTCCCGCAGGATGCTGGCGGTGGAGGCCAGGTCCGAGTTCTGGGTCTTCAGAACCTTCACCTTCTCCTCCAGGCGCGAGATCCGCTCCAGCTTGCGCTTGCGGCACTTGGAGGCGGCGATGCGGTTGCGGAGCTTCTTGCGCTCCGCCTTGATGCGCTCCTGCGTGTCCAGGTCGATGGGAGAGAGCGAGGGGGGCGAGTGAGGGACCTCGGGGACCGTCTGAGGAGCATCCAGAACCCTTCCCGGGGTGTGTCCCGGGGTGTGTCCTGGGGGGTGTCCCGAGGTGTGTCCCGAGGCGTGGGACGGGTAGGCCATCGGACCCGGGTATCCCGACGGGAGCTGGTTGGGGTTGTAACTGCTCAGGTTGGTGTAGATGGGAATGTCGGGTAGGTTCCTCTGGTAGGATCCCGGGATTGAGGCGGGAGGAGACATGGGAGCGCCGACCAGCTGGTTCTGCTTGTGGAGATCCGCTAGAGCTTTCACGAACCCGTCCGCAAACCCCTCCTGTTCGTTAGTGGCCTGGTTCCGGTACATGAAGGGATTCGCGGATGCGTTGGGAGCCGGGCTTGTCGTCACCAGCCCCTGGTTGGACTGGATGATCAGGTGCTCCAGATCCGGAGAGGACAGCTTGAGCAAGTTGAGGTCTGGCGAGGACATGTTGGGATTGTTCCCGCTCATGTTGGGATTCCCGTTCCCAGTTTGTCCCTGCAGAAGCTTCAGGCTGGAGGCATTGCCCACGCTGGAGAAATTATGCGGCATGTTGCTCTTCTTGCTCATAATCTTGTGGCCTTGGTATCGATCATAATCTGGAATTTGCCCAAAGTTTGGAACGCTGTCATCGTGATAGAAGGGCGTTTCCATCTTACCCGTCATTGAAACAGCAAGACAGATTCCTCACAAGACATAATACGGGTTAGAAATTATTGTTTTCAGCCATCTGCTCGTTCCACACGGAGAAAAAAAAAGA
>JALDPO010000043.1:75000-80000 GCA_023718395.1 Leucaspius delineatus
GCGAACGTGCAAAGTCAAACGCCTTTTACAAAATAAATAAATAAAAGGTAAAACAATGATGCCAGATGATTTTGAAGCTGGAGGAGAAAATGAGAGGGAGTTTTTCGCCCTACACTTTCCATTTTCCTCAAAAACCTTCATTTCTTTAAGAAAGAAAGAATATCTTGGATGACGTGCGAGAGAGTTAATTATCAGGAAATTCTCCTTTACAATAATAATGAAACTGAAAAACATTCATGATGTAGTATTCTTCATAGATTTAGCTGATGGTTAGAGTTGGAGGAACCGCAGGGTTTGTGGATCTACAGCACATTAGAGATGCCAGTGTTTCTCACAGCACATGCAATGCCATGTCTTGATTACGAGTTCATGAAAGCGTTGGCCAATCGTCATCGACTGTGAAGTGAAAAGCAGAGACGTGTGATTCCAGGATGAGATGCTCAAACGGCCAATGTTTACAGAAGAACACAAAATAACTGATACGGTCACATTCTGCTGGCCTGACATAAGGCCCGCTTCACATTCGCTCCGCCAGTTGGTGTTCTTCCATCTTCTCCAGGCAACCGTTGATAATGATGAACGTCAGGCTTCAGTGATCGAGTCACGAGAGGAATAAATAATTAATCTCAAACCACACCTTCGTTCAGTTCAGTTCTATGTGAGGATCTGGATCAGACTCAGAACCGATGAATCCACTCAGAAGAGTGAGTCTGAATCTGAGTTTGAGTCTGTCTGAGTCTGTGTCTGAGTCTGTGTCTGAGTCTGAGTCTAAATCTGAGTCTGAGTCTGAGTCTGTGTCTGAGTCTGTGTCTGAGTCTGAGTCTGTGTCTGAGTCTGTGTCTGAGTCTGTGTCTGTGTCTGAGTCTGTGTCTGTGTCTGTGTCTGAGTCTGAGTCTGAGTCTGTGTCTAAGTCTGAGTCTGAGTCTGTGTCTGAGTCTGTGTCTGAGTCTGTGTCTGTGTCTGAGTCTGTGTCTGTGTCTGAGTCTATGTCTTTGTCTGTGTCTGAGTCTGTGTATGAGTCTGAGTCTGAGTCTGTGTCTAAGTCTGAGTCTGTGTATGAGTCTGAGTCTGTGTATGAGTCTGAGTCTGAGTCTGAGTCTGAGTCTGTGTCTAAGTCTGAGTCTGAGTCTGTGTCTGAATCTGAGTCTAAATCTGTGTCTGAGTCTGAGTCTGTGTCTAAGTCTGAGTCTGTGTATGAGTCTGAGTCTGTGTATGAGTCTGAGTCTGAGTCTGTGTCTAAGTCTGAGTCTGAGTCTGTGTCTGAATCTGAGTCTAAATCTGTGTCTGAGTCTGAGTCTGTGTCTGAGTCTGAGTCTGTGTCTGTGTCTGAATCTGAATTTGAATTTGAATCTGAGTCTAAATCTGTGTCTGAGTCTGAGTCTGAGTCTGTGTCTGAGTCTGTGTCTGAGTCTGTGTCTGAATCTGAATTTGAATCTGAGTCTGTGTCTGTGTCTGTGTCTGAGTCTGTGTCTGAGTCTGTGTCTGTGTCTGTGTCTGAGTCTGTGTCTGAATCTGAATTTGAATTTGAATCTGAGTCTAAATCTGAGTCTGTGTCTGTGTATGAGTCTGAGTCTGTGTCTGAGTCTGTGTCTGTGTCTGAATTTGAATCTGAGTCTAAATCTGTGTCTGTGTCTGTGTCTGAGTCTGAGTCTGAGTCTGTGTCTGTGTCTGAGTCTGTCTGAGTCTGAGTCTGTGTCGGAGTCTGAGTCTGAGTCTGTGTCTGAATCTGAGTCTGTGTCTGTGTCTGTGTCTGAGTCTGTCTGAGTCTGTCTGAGTCTGAGTCTGTGTCGGAGTCTGAGTCTGAGTCTGTGTCTGAATCTGAGTCTGAGTCTGTGTCTGAGTCTGAGTCTGAGTCTGTCTGAGTCTGAGTCTGTGTCGGAGTCTGAGTCTGAGTCTGTGTCTGAATCTGAGTCTGAATCTGAGTCTGAGTCTGAGTCTGAGTCTGTGTCGGAGTCTGAGTCTGTGTCTGAATCTGAGTCTGAGTCTGTGTCGGAGTCTGAGTCTGTGTCTGAGTCTGAGTCTGAGTCTGTGTCGGAGTCTGAGTCTGTGTCTGAATCTGAGTCTGAGTCTGTGTCGGAGTCTGAGTCTGTGTCTGAATCTGAGTCTGAGTCTGTGTCTGAGTCTGAGTCTGAGTCTGTGTCGGAGTCTGAGTCTGTGTCTGAATCTGAGTCTGAGTCTGAGTCTGAGTCTGTGTCTGAGTCTGAGTCTGTGTCTGTGTCTGTGTCTGTGTCTGTGTCTGAGTCTGAGTCTGTGTCTGAGTCTGAGTCTGTGTCTGTGTCTGTGTCTGTGTCTGAATCTGAATCTGAATTTGAATTTGAATCTGAGTCTAAATCTGAGTCTGTGTCTGTGTATGAGTCTGAGTCTGTGTCTGAGTCTGTGTCTGTGTCTGAATTTGAATCTGAGTCTAAATCTGTGTCTGTGTCTGTGTCTGAGTCTGAGTCTGAGTCTGTGTCTGTGTCTGAGTCTGTCTGAGTCTGAGTCTGTGTCGGAGTCTGAGTCTGAGTCTGTGTCTGAATCTGAGTCTGTGTCTGTGTCTGAGTCTGTCTGAGTCTGTCTGAGTCTGAGTCTGTGTCGGAGTCTGAGTCTGAGTCTGTGTCTGAATCTGAGTCTGAGTCTGTGTCTGAGTCTGAGTCTGAGTCTGTCTGAGTCTGAGTCTGTGTCGGAGTCTGAGTCTGAGTCTGTGTCTGAATCTGAGTCTGAATCTGAGTCTGAGTCTGAGTCTGAGTCTGTGTCGGAGTCTGAGTCTGTGTCTGAATCTGAGTCTGAGTCTGAGTCTGTGTCGGAGTCTGAGTCTGTGTCTGAGTCTGAGTCTGAGTCTGTGTCGGAGTCTGAGTCTGTGTCTGAATCTGAGTCTGAGTCTGTGTCGGAGTCTGAGTCTGTGTCTGAATCTGAGTCTGAGTCTGTGTCTGAGTCTGAGTCTGAGTCTGTGTCGGAGTCTGAGTCTGTGTCTGAATCTGAGTCTGAGTCTGTGTCGGAGTCTGAGTCTGTGTCTGAATCTGAGTCTGAGTCTGTGTCTGAGTCTGAGTCTGTGTCGGAGTCTGAGTCTGTGTCGGAGTCTGAGTCTGAGTCTGTGTCTGAATCTGAGTCTGAATCTGAGTCTGAGTCTGAGTCTGAGTCTGTGTCGGAGTCTGAGTCTGTGTCTGAATCTGAGTCTGAGTCTGAGTCTGTGTCGGAGTCTGAGTCTGTGTCTGAGTCTGAGTCTGAGTCTGTGTCGGAGTCTAAGTCTGTGTCTGAATCTGAGTCTGAGTCTGTGTCTGAGTCTGTGTCGGAGTCTAAGTCTGTGTCTGAATCTGAGTCTGAGTTTGTGTCTGAGTCTAAGTCTACTCACTTGAGGGTGAGTAAATCATGGGTTTAATATCATTTTTGGCCGACCTATCCCTTTAAGACTATTAAAAATGTGTCAAAATTAAGTGAGTTTGCACTTCATCTTATCTATCTCATCTTATTCTAATTCTTTTGAAAGTTTAGCTTTCAGACGCAGGACTGCAGTGAGTCGGCTCTCTAAAGCCTGTGAGACACTCGATCTGTGTAAACCCTAACTCTCAGACTCTTATATATCTAATCGATTTAAATAATAATTTTAATCATTTTTATTCTCTGCTTTTATTCTTATTTTTGTATTTATTATGCATCTGTTGTGATTATTTTATGATTATTTAAATTCCTTTTTATGTAAAGCACTTTCAATTACCATTGTGTATGAAATGTGCTATATAAATAAACTAGCCTTGCCTTCAATCTAGAACAAATATCTGCAAATGAGGTCAGAAAAATAGGAAGAATGTTTAGATTTTTGTGCTGGAAAACAAGACAGAAACACTGAGGAAGAACATCATGTTTGCAGTGTGTGTGTGTGTGTGTGTGTGTGTGTGTGTGTGTGTGTGTGTGTGTGTAGATACATGTAAGTAGATATATTTCTCTAAACTAAGTTTAATTATTTCAGAACAATTAACAGGGCACCAAATTCTCAATACTTTATGTTGTGTGAATGAACATATTAAAAGATAATGTACACAAAATAATTTCAATTCCATTTGAATTCTGTTTCCTTAAAGGTGACATATCATGAAAATCTGACTTTCCCCGGATGTCAGTGCTATAATCGGGACCCTGGTACTTCTACAACCCAGAAAACATGAAAAGTGAAACCCAGTAACTTTGTTCTGGTGAGCCTTTCTCTGCAAGCATGACAAAAAATACAGTAGCACCTCACTGCAGTACACAAGATCCAGGGGGCGGAGTTGGATCCAGATCTAAGGGGTGGAGATTGGTAGGTTTAGGGGTGGGTTTAGGGATCAGGGGGTGGAGATGGGTAGGTTTAGGTATATGTAAGGTGGGAGGAGTTGGATCTGGATCCAACTCCTCCCCCTGGATTTCGTGTTCTGCAGTGAGGACCATCTCCAAAAATAAGCCGATCAGATTTCGCTCTCCTTCTGACGTATGAAGAGGATCTTATTATAATATTACCGGCCCTTAATCTGCACGTTTACACACACCAGCCGACATTTGGTTCCATAAGCGCCAACAGAGACCAGTTCTAACGCACTGATGAAGATCCAGCAGAGCCTGAAGCTGTTCTGTGGTTGAGCACAGACGAGCACTGAACACTATTGACCAGAACATGTCACCGCTGTCTTATAAAGACCTCAGGAACTGTGGAGAAGTTCAACATGATGATGAGATGATCAGTGTAACTCCACAACAACTACAGAAATGTCTCCACTAACATTCAGAAGCTCTTCCTGAGTCTCTCCGTAAGGCTGCACTCGCTACTGGTTATTCTGGGATTCTGGATGAGGGAGATTGGCCTGTTCTGTTATTGCTGGAGATTCTGAAGCTCGTGTAAAGACTCCGCCCTCTTCTGAACGGAGGCGGAGCAAAAGCTCATTTACATTTAAAGGGACACACAAAAATGACGCGTTTTTGCCCACAGCCAAAAAGGGGCAAATTTGACAAGCTATAATAAATGATCTGGGGGGATTTTAAGATGAAATTTCACA
>JALDPO010000043.1:85000-107755 GCA_023718395.1 Leucaspius delineatus
CGACTATTAGAAGTCAGCCCTAAGTAACAGTAACAGTAACAGAAACAGTAACAGTAACAGTGCTAACAGTAACAGTAACAGAAACAGTGGTAACAGTAACAGTAACAGAAACAGTAACAGTAACAGTAACAGTGCTAACAGTAACAGTAACAGTAACAGTGGTAACAGTAACAGAAACAGTAACAGTGCTAACAGTAACAGTAACCGAAACAGTAACAGAAACAGTAACAGTGGTAACAGTAACAGAAACAGAAACAGTAACAGTAACAGTAACAATAACAGTAACAGAAACAGTAACAGTGGTAACAGAAACAGTAACAGTAACAGAAACAGAAACAGTAACAGTATATCAATACTCCAGCTCTACATCTGACAGTATTCTGACGAAGTTTAAACTAATCGGGTAAAAATAAGAGAATCAATTAAAAATCATTTTTAAAGTGACACACTTCCTGCTGCCAGTTGGTGGCGCTATAACTGTGATTATAGGCACATCCATGTGATCGGCATCTTACAACAAACACACACCTGAAGTTTCATCAAACCCAGTCAATGTAAGCAGAAGCCAAACCTTTCCATCCTGAAAACTCATTTAAAAATCCAATCCATTTGAACTTTTTTATATGTGACAAATATTCTTTTTGTCATCTCCATATTTTCCAGCTTGTTTTGACTTAGAATTACAAACACATTTCATTTACAAGAAGATTTGGTTGTTCAAATTATTGAGGAAACTTCGCCCTGAACTCACAACGTTCTGTGAGTATGTAGTGTTAGTTGAACTCATGAAACTACACAGTCTCACCAGAGGAGGCGCTGCAGCATCTGAGCATCACGACCTCTCCTGTGTGACGCCAGCTGCTCGTCTTCATCTCTTCATCTCTGCTTTACAGATCTGGTTCATCATTCTCGGTTTACTTCATGCAGACGGTGTTCGACAAACTAATGACAACACAAAGTTTAGACAAACTAAAGTTTAAACTTTAATTATTAAGTTCACATTTCTGGAACAGCTGTAAAGTGAATGAATGTTTTCTAGTAACTATTGAGTTGTTGAGTGATAGTTTGAGTATGAGCTCATTCAGTGTGTGTGTGTGATTCCCGTCAGACAGTGTGTGTGTGTGTGTGTGTGTGTGTGTGTGTGTGTGTGTGATTCCCCAATCTTTCAGTTTCAGCAGCAATGACTGATGGGTAATTTCTGTCCTGAATTCACTCTTAAAGACATTCTGTCATTATTCCCCCGAGTTCGACATGTAGATCGAGATTAAAGAAGCTTAAAGCGAAGGAGACCCTCATCGGCGAGAAGATTCTCTAATATTCTTATTTATCTTTACTTTTATTCAAAGAGAGGTATACATTTGATCAATTCATGGATAATATTCTCCTTTTTTTGTTTCACAGAAACAAAAAACGAGATAAAACTAAATGATCAACGCTGATTTCCTGAAGGTGATCCCGATGAACTGCGTTCAGTAGATTATCTTCCTCTTCCTCAGACGCCACAGAGGAAATAATTAATAATTAATAATAAATACATGAAAAAAATAATAATAATAATTGCGAGCAGCTCAAGACTCATCGTTTGTCACTTTTCTACTAAAGATCTTGTTTTCTTTCAGTGGGAGTGACAGTCACTCAACTTCCCAAAAATATCATCATCATCATCGTTCACTCATTCCCAGAGTATCATATGTCACAATCGAAGAGCTTCTGTCTTTACCTAAAGATGAGCAGTGATAGATTATTAGAGTATACTTGTTATCCTGTATTTCTGTTTGATGGTTTCTTCTTTCATAGAGAGTAAAATGACTGATGAACGATTATACGTGTGACCCCGTGACCCCGTCAGTCTCCTGCTGATGACCCTCAGAACTGCTCTCCTTCACACATCCTCTCTAAAAAAAAAGACATTTTATTAATGAAGCGTTGAAAGCACACGTACCAGCGGATGTCTTCATCTTCTCTGATCATGAATCTCACTAAACTCGTCACTGTCACCTCAGAACCACAGGACAGAGATGATTCATATAATGACAACAAAGACCATCATTTAGGTTTAACATCTTCTTTCTCATTATTCTCTGTAGTAGTTTTCATTAGAATTTCATTTCTCATATTTTACATACAATAAATACAATTGAAATGGCCATAAATGAAAGATATTTAGGTTTTACTTATTTTTTCGGCCGTTTGGTGTGATTCAGCCTGTTGGACCTGGTGACCTTCAGCTGTGTGTTTGTCAGCACTAAACTCCCACGGATTAAATATAGATATTAGATAAACTCTTGCTGTTCCCAGCATTACTGTGGTTTGCCTGTCGATTGACACGTTCTCAGCGCTTCACTCACCCTAATAACAGGGTTTACATTAACCGAGCGATTCCTCGTTTTCATCGGCTCGACTTCCTGAACTCTTGATGACCTTCTGAACTCTTGATGACCTTCTGAACTCTTGATGACCTTCTGAACTCTTGATGACCTTCTGAACTCTTGATGACCTTCTGTGGATCACAGTGATGATGATGATGATGATGATGATGATGTGCAAACGATCCGCATGAGGAAAACAGCTAATTCTCTGTAATTAGTGTGTGTGTGTATGGTGTGTGAATGTGTATGGTGTGTTTGTGAGTGTGTATGGTGTGTTTGTGAGTGTGTATGGTGTGTTTGTGAGTGTGTATGGTGTGTGTGTGAGTGTATGGTGTGTTTGTGAGAGTGTATGGTGTGTTTGTGAGAGTGTATGGTGTGTTTGTGAGAGTGTATGGTGTGTTTGTGAGTGTGTATGGTGTGTTTGTGAGAGTGTATGGTGTGTTTGTGAGAGTGTATGGTGTGTTTGTGAGAGTGTATGGTGTGTTTGTGAGAGTGTATGTTGTGTTTGTGAGAGTGTATGTTGTGTTTGTGAGTGCATGTTGTGTTTGTGAGAGTGTATGTTGTGTGTGTGTGTGTGTGTGTGTGTGTGTGTGTGTGTGTGTGTGTGTGTGTGTGTGTGTGTGTGTTTGTGTGTGTGTGAGAGAGTGAGAGAGAGTGTGTGGTGTGTTTGTGAGAGTGTATGTTGTGTTTGTGAGAGTGTATGTTGTGTTTGTGAGTGTGTATGGTGTGTTTGTGACTCAAGTCAAGTATATTTGTATAGCGCTTTTCACAATAGGCTTCACAGTATTAAATTAAAATAATACAACAAGGTTTGTTTCTGATGAAATTTATTGATTGATTAATTAAATTAAATATCCCCAAATATCCCCAACTGAGCAAGCCAAAGGCAACAGTGGCAAGGAACCGAAAAACTCCATCAGGTGACCTAATGGAGAAAAAAAAAAACTTGGGAGAACCCAGGCTCAGTCGGGGGCCAGTTCTCCTCTGGCGTTTATATGCTAGAGGTCGGATTTAACTGTAAGATTAAAAGTATTATATGAATGCCTGGCTGAAGAGATGCGTCTTTAATCTAGTTTTAAACTGGGAGAGCGAGTCTGAGCAACGAACAGTATCAGGAAGGCTATTCCAGAGTTTTGGAGCTAAATGTGAAAATGCTCTCCCTCCTTTGGTGGATCTGGATATCCTAGGTATGACCAAAAGCCTCGAATTTAGTGACCTTAAAGAGCGCGATGGATTATAGGGCGATAGAAGATCCGTTAAATAGACTGAGAATGTATGGTGTGTTTGTGAGTGTGTATGGTGTGTTTGTGAGTGTGTATGGTGTGTTTGTGAGTGTATGTTGTGTTTGTGAGTGTGTATGGTGTGTTTGTGAGTGTATGGTGTGTTTGTGAGTGTGTATGGTGTGTTTGTGAGTGTATGTTGTGTTTGTGAGTGTGTATGGTGTGTGTGTTTGTGAGTGTATGTTGTGTTTGTGAGTGTGTATGGTGTGTTTGTGAGTGTATGGTGTGTTTGTGAGTGTATGTTGTGTTTGTGAGTGTGTATGGTGTGTTTGTGAGTGTATGTTGTGTTTGTGAGTGTGTATGGTGTGTTTGTGAGTGTATGTTGTGTTTGTGAGTGTGTATGGTGTGTGTGTTTGTGAGTGTATGTTGTGTTTGTGAGTGTGTATGGTGTGTTTGTGAGTGTATGGTGTGTTTGTGAGTGTATGTTGTGTTTGTGAGTGTGTATGGTGTGTTTGTGAGTGTATGTTGTGTTTGTGAGTGTGTATGGTGTGTTTGTGAGTGTGTATGGTGTGTTTGTGAGTGTATGTTGTGTTTGTGAGTGTGTATGGTGTGTTTGTGAGTGTATGTTGTGTTTGTGAGTGTGTATGGTGTGTGTGTTTGTGAGTGTATGTTGTGTTTGTGAGTGTGTATGGTGTGTTTGTGAGTGTATGGTGTGTTTGTGAGTGTGTATGGTGTGTTTGTGAGTGTATGTTGTGTTTGTGAGTGTGTATGGTGTGTGTGTTTGTGAGTGTATGTTGTGTTTGTGAGTGTGTATGGTGTGTTTGTGAGTGTATGGTGTGTTTGTGAGTGTGTATGTTGTGTTTGTGAGTGTATGTTGTGTTTGTGAGTGTATGTTGTGTTTGTGAGTGTGTATGGTGTGTTTGTGAGTGTATGTTGTGTTTGTGAGTGTGTATGGTGTGTTTGTGAGTGTATGTTGTGTTTGTGAGTGTGTATGGTGTGTTTGTGAGTGTATGTTGTGTTTGTGAATGTGTATGGTGTGTTTGTCAAGTCAAGTCACCTTTATTTATATAGCGCTTTTTACAATACAGATTCACAGTAATAATATAAAAAAAATAAAATAAAGTTTGTTTCTAGAAGAGCGAAAATTGCGTCATCGTTAGGGTTAGCGAACCCTACACCCTAAGGCAGAGCAATACTATTGCTGAATGTTAAATGTCACTAACTGAGCAAGGAAACAGTGGCGAGGAACCGAAACTCCATCAGTGACAGAATGAAGAATAAACCTCGGCAGAACACAGACTCAGTCGCTCAGTTCTCCTCTGGCCAACGAGCGAACAGTGTGTGATTATGATTCAGGCATTACAGGTCAGAGGTCAGATTGGATCAGAACATTCAGAATATTATCCAGTTCAGTCTGGTTGGAAGTCGGAGTCACGCCGGTATGGAGACGAGTTTGTTAAGGATCAGTGCCGATGGCTTTTGTGTTGATGAGGCCTTCACAGGCGCAGGTCCTCCATCTGATCTGGAGTGTGTGTGTGTGTGTGCAGGTGCAGGTCCTCCATCTGATCTGGAGTGTGTGTGTGTGTGTGTGCAGGTGCAGGTCCTCCATCTGATCTGGAGTGTGTGTGTGTGTGTGTGTGTGCAGGTGCAGGTCCTCCATCTGATCTGGAGTGTGTGTGTGTGTGTGTGTGTGTGTGCAGGTGCAGGTCCTCCATCTGATCTGGAGTGTGTGTGTGTGTGTGTGTGTGCAGGTGCAGGTCCTCCATCTGATCTGGAGTGTGTGTGTGTGTGTGTGTGTGTGTGTGCAGGTGCAGGTCCTCCATCTGATCTGGAGTGTGTGTGTGTGTGTGTGTGTGCAGGTGCAGGTCCTCCATCTGATCTGGAGTGTGTGTGTGTGTGTGTGCAGGTGCAGGTCCTCCATCTGATCTGGAGTGTGTGTGTGTGTGTGTGTGTGCAGGTGCAGGTCCTCCATCTGATCTGGAGTGTGTGTGTGTGTGTGTGTGTGTGTGCAGGTGCAGGTCCTCCATCTGATCTGGAGTGTGTGTGTGTGTGTGTGTGTGCAGGTGCAGGTCCTCCATCTGATCTGGAGTGTGTGTGTGTGTGTGTGTGTGTGCAGGTGCAGGTCCTCCATCTGATCTGGAGTGTGTGTGTGTGTGTGTGTGTGCAGGTGCAGGTCCTCCATCTGATCTGGAGTGTGTGTGTGTGTGTGTGTGTGTGTGCAGGTGCAGGTCCTCCATCTGATCTGGAGTGTGTGTGTGTGTGTGTGTGTGCAGGTGCAGGTCCTCCATCTGATCTGGAGTGTGTGTGTGTGTGTGTGTGTGTGTGTGTGTGTGTGTGTGCAGGTGCAGGTCCTCCATCTGATCTGGAGTGTGTGTGTGTGTGTGTGTGTGTGTGCAGGTGCAGGTCCTCCATCTGATCTGGAGTGTGTGTGTGTGTGTGTGTGTGCAGGTGCAGGTCCTCCATCTGATCTGGAGTGTGTGTGTGTGTGTGTGTGTGCAGGTGCAGGTCCTCCATCTGATCTGGATACGGCCCGGATCCGGCTGACTTCAGTAAACCTCGGGATAAACAGAAAGACTAACATTAATGTAGATGCCATTCTTCTTATGATGTAACAAGTACATCAGGTGTTATGGGAAGTGTCCCCGGCCACACGACCACACGTTTGTGAGAGTGTATAGTGTGTGTGTGTGTGTGAGTGTGTGTGTGTGTGTGTGTGTGTGTGTGTGAGGGTAGCATGTACAGAGTGAACAGCAGCGGTCCTAGTACTGAGCCTTGTGGTACGCCATACTGAACTTGTGATCGATGAGACATCTCTTCATTTACTGCTACAAACTGATAACGGTCAGATAAGTATGATTTAAACCATGCTAGTGCATTTCCCGTAATGCCAACATAATGTTCTAATCTATTTAAAAGAACGGTGTGGTCGATGGTGTCAAATGCAGCACTAAGATCGAGTAACACTAATAGCGAGATACAACCACGATCGGATGATAAGAGCAAATCATTTGTGACTCTAACGAGAGCTGTCTCGGTACTATGGTACGGTCTAAATCCGGACTGGAAATCCTCACAGATATCATTTCTTTCTAGAAAGGAACACAGTTGTGAAGACACTGCTTTTTCTAATATCTTTGACAGAAAAGGTAGATTCGAGATCGGCCTGTAATTGATTCATTTTGTACGATCAAGTTGTGTTTTTTAACAAGCGGTTTAATCATAGCCAGCTTAAAAATGTTGGTACATATCCTAATGACAAAGATGAATTAATGATATGATACAATGCACTGTCTGATGCGATACTGTAGTAGATGGTTGTATAGTTATAGTTTTCTCTCTAATATCATCAATCTTGAAATAAAGTCATTACTGCTGTGCTGCTTGGAAACTTCAGAAGGAGAAGCTTTATTTCTTGTTAGTTTAGCCACTGTGTCAAATAAAAATCTAGGGTTGTGTTTGTTTTCTTCTAAGAGAGTCGAAAAATAAGCAGATCTAGCCGTTTCCAGCAGTCTTTCTGTACACACGAGTGTATGGTGTGTTTGTGAGAGTGTGTGTGTGTTTGTGAGTATGTGGTGTGTTTGTGAGAGTGTGTGTGTGTTTGTGAATGTGTGGTGTGTTTGAGAGTGTATAGTTTTTGTGTGTTTGTGTGTGAGTGTACTGTGTGTTTGTGTGAGTGTATAGTGTGTGTGTGTGTGTGTGTGTGTGTGTGTGTGTGTGCCCACACATGCTCTGAGACGTGACACCTGCTGATTCACCAGTGAGATTCACCTGAGTCATTTAGCAAAGATAAATAGAGGCATCAGTGGCAGCCAAACACACAGAAACACACAGATCCGCTGAGCGCTGAAGCTTCAGAACACGATTAAAGTGTTTGCTTGCTCTTCTGTAGAGACGCCAGGTAAGAGCATGTTTCTGCTGTTCTGTGACGATCTTAATTCATATTAAAATGAATATGACGATCTTCATCACAGAAAGAGTCTGGGCTGTAAGTGATGCGTGAGGGTCATGTGGTTTAGCAGAGCGCTTCACATCAGTGTTATATTAACATTGGCACCAAACTCTGTGTGTTATAGCAATTCATTATTCATTAGCGCCGGCTGCTCGGTTTTGGATGATTTACACTGAGTGTATTAATAACTGAAGTTTAGATAAAGTTAATGATGTTTGTTGTTGATGTGTCCGTCAGCGGGTCTTTGGGGCCCTATTTTAAGGATAAGTGCATGTTCTCAAGTGCACTTATGGCGTGTCTGAATCCACTTTTGCTAGTTTTACAACGGGACAAATGGTTGGTGGTCCCGGCGCATGGTCTAAAAGGGTCGTCCCTATTTTCTTAATGAGTAATGGGTGTGTTTTGGGCTTTACGTGTAATAAACCAATCAGAGTCTCATCTCCCATTCCCTTTAAATGCCAGTTGCGCTCGCGCCATGGCGGATTCGCTATTTACACGGAGGAATTAGCAAGCGGAAAGACTGAATGCTTCTCTAGCGAGGAAACGGATCTGCTTGTGCGTGAGTTAAAAGCTGTGTGTGAGTGTGTGTGTGTGTGTGTGTGTGTGTGTTAAAGCGAGATCATCTACAGGACAAGCCGGATTCACCATATCTTTATGTACACAATAATACTCTTTTACATTGTAATCCTTTTATTTTTCATATTTGGCATGTCTGTGTGCTGCTACGCGTCCCTGTGTGTGTTATAAGCAGAGTGTGTGTCTAATAAGCAGAGTGTGTGTGTGTGTGTGTGTGATATGCATAGTGTGTGTGTAATAAGCAGAGTGTGTGTGTTGTGGACATGCCTATAGGTGCACATTACTAACGCGCTCTTTAAATAACAAAAGAAAGACTGCGCCATTGACTTTAGACCAGGTTCCAGTTGGTCAACAGTTCCTCAAAATAGCAACGGTCCAACACGCGCCTGAACACACACCTGGGTCTCAGACCAGCAAATGCATTCGCTACTTAAACAATGTGGCACATGTCGTGAAAATGAAACCTGTGTTGAGCTGAAACTAACAAAACACACTTTTGTCGCGCCACATTGCACCGAGTGTATGATAGGGCCCTGAGTCTCAATTTTCCAGCTTTTCCTTCAAAGATTTTCCTCACAGTCGCACAATTCACTCTCCTACTTTGAATTCAGCGTTGCAGGTCTAAAACACACAAAAGTGGGTCAGAAGCGAATAATTTCTTGAGCCTAGCTGAATGTCAGAAGACATGAAGGTTCTGAGGGCATTTTATCAAGCGGCACCAAATATTCAATATTCATCCCTGGGGATGGACAGGCGCGAGCGACTGCAGGCTAACACTAGCGGCTAACGCTAGCGGCTAACACTGAGCGTGATTCCAGCCCCGGAACCGAGACGTTTAAAGTAAGCCTCGCAGTCACTCGTGTGATCAAACGCATCGAGGCATTTAATGCTAAACACACGCCGCTCCGAACACGACACACAGAGAGACATTTCAGTCCTTAACAATCAGTCAAATCATGTGTTTCTGCACTGCTAACATCACATTCTTCCTCAGTGTTTCTGTCTCATTCTCCAGCACAAATATCATTTTTTGACACATTTTTCACTAAACAAGACTTAATATCTTCAGTCATTTTGCTTCTTCTCCAGTAAATGTATCTTTATTTATGAAAGTTTAGATATTTGTGCTGGAGAACGAGACAGAAACACTGAGGAAGAACATGATGTTTTGCAGTGTAGTTTAAGTGATCACAGTAAATAACGACATCACTCTTTACTATAGTAATTCTGCCTGAAATCAGAGACGTTACTATAGCTGAAATTAAAAACATACTCTATATTTCTCAACATTGTTGCTTAAAAGTCTGATAATAACATTTGGAAAATGTTAAACTCACATATTTAACAACCGGCTCTTCATCACTTATGACAACCGACAATCGTATCTTAATCATTGCTTTCTGAGAAATGTTTACTTTTGTTTAGAACAAAACTGACTATTATCTAAATCCCTTAATTACTTTCTCCCTGCGTGTGTCCGAGCATCAGACGCTTCAACATCTGATCTCACAATTACTGCAACAGAACCAATTACGCAAACTAAACAAATTCTGCTGTAAAGCAGCTCTAAAAATACAAAAGTGTTATTATTTCAGTGTACAGTTGGGTTTAGGAGTCGGTTCAGGGTTAGCACCTAGTTATTACACAGTTATTGTAATTACTGTAATAAGTACATCATGTTTACATGGAGAACAACACTGTAAAATAAAGTGCTACCCCATTTCTTTCTAAAAAGTAACATAGTTGTGAGGATACTGTCTTTCAAGGACTTAAATCGGCCTGTAATTGACTAATTCTTTAGGATCAAGTTGTGTTTTTTTAAAAATCATAGCCAGCTTAAAAAGTTTTTGGCACGTATCCTAATGGCAAAGACGAATTAATGATATTAAGAAGAGGATCTGTGACCTCTGGAAGTATTTCTTTCAGTAGCTTAGTCGGTATAGGGTCTAACATACATGTTGATTTAGATGATTTAATGAGTTCAACGAATTCTTCCTCTTCTATAGCAACGAATGAATCAAATTTTTCCTCAGGGAGACTACAATGCACTGCCTGATGCGATACTGTAGTAGACGGTTGCATAGTTATAATTTTCTCCCTGATATTATCAATCTTTTTAGTGAAGAAGTTCATAAAGTCATTACTGCTGTGTTGCTTGGAAACTTCGGTGCTTGAAGCTTTATTTTTCGTTAGTTTAGCCACCGTTTCAAATAAATACCTAGGATTATGTTTATTTTCTTCTAATAGAGTTGAAAAATAAGCAGATCTCACTGCAAAAAATGCTTTTCTTACTTAGTATTTTTGTCTTGTTTCCAGTCCAAATATCTAAAAATTCTTAAATCAAGAAGCATTTACTAGAGAAGTAAAATGACATAAGAAATTCTGTTTTGTTTTAAGATAAAAAGAACGTAATTTAAGTCATTTTTGTTTAAAACAAGCAAAATTATCTGCCAATTGGGTAAGCAAAATAATCTTGTTTTCCATTTGAATTAAGATTTTTTTTCTTGTTTTCCATTCTTAATCAGATTTTTTTGCTTACCCCATTGGCAGATAATTTTGCTTGTTTTAAACAAAAATTACTTAAATTACTTTATTTTTATCTTAAAACAAAACAGAATTTCTTAAGTCATTTTACTTCTCTAGTAAATGCTTCTTTATTTAAGAATTTGTAGATATTTGGACTGGAAACAAGACAAAAATACTAACTAAGAAAGCATTTTTTGCAGTGTAGCAGCTTTTAAAGCCTCTCTGTAAGTAATCGAGCTCTCTTTCCATGAAATGCGAAATACCTCTAGTTTTGTTTTCTTCCAGTTGTGCTCCATTTTTCTGGCTGCTCTCTTAAGGGCCCGAGTGTGCTCGTTGTACCACGGCGTTGGACTATTTTCTTTAATCTTCTTTAAGCGCAACGGAGCAACTGTGTCTAAAGTGCTGGAAAAGAGAGAGTTAAACGTTTCTGTTGTAATATCGAGTTCTTCTAAGCTATCTGGGATGCTGAGATGATGAAACTGATCAGGAAGATTATTAATAAAGCAATCTTTAGTAGCAGAAGTGATAGGTCTCACATATTTGAAACACGGAGTCGGCTTTGCAGCCTTGGCTAAATGAAGTTTACACAAGACTAGATAATGATCTGAGATGTCATCGCTCTGCTGCAGAATTTCAACGGCATCCACATCTATTCCGTGTGATAATATTAGATCTAGAGTATGATTACGACGATGAGTCGGTCCTGACACGTGTTGTCTATCTGTCACGGGAAGTCAAAAGGTGAGACGAGGATTCAAGTGCAAAAAAGGAATTTTAATGAATAAACAACAAAACAGACCAAAAACCAAAACTCCCTCGTGGGGGAAAAACAAGACAGGCAAATACTCAACAAGACAGGCAAATACTCAACAAGACAGGCAAATACTCAAAACATAACACGGGGGGAAACAGAGACAACGATCCACACAGACTGCAAACAAGAGGGAACTAATAAAGGGAAACTAATCAGGGGGAACAGGTGGGAGAACTCAACCAATAATCAGATAACAAGTAGGGCGGGGCTAACAATGACACAAGCACATGGCACAACATAACAAACACCCAAGTGCAGAACAAGACAAGACAGACATGTGACATAACCCCCTCCATAAGGAGTGGCTTCCAGACACTCCACTAGAACGGGGGGGACAGACCAGGGCGGGACGGAGGGACAGGCCAGGGCGGGACGGGAGGGACAGAACAGGGCGGGACTGGAGGAACCAACCAGGGCGGGACGGGAGGAACAGACCAGGGCGGGACGGGAGGGACAGAACAGGGCGGGACGGAAGAGACAAACAGTCCATCAGGCGGCCAGGGTGGAGCAGATTGTCCATCGGGCGGCCAGGGCGGAGACTTTCCCTCGGGTGGCCAGTGCGGAGACTTTCCCTCGGGCGGCCAGGGCGGAGACTTTCCCTCGGGCGGCCAGGGCGGAGACTTTCCCTCGGACGGCCAGATCGGAGACTCTCCTTCGGGTGGCCAGGGCGGAGACTTTCCCTCGGGCGGCCAGGGCGGAGAAGACCCCTCGGGCGGCCACGGTGGTGAAGACCCCTCGGGCGGCCACGGCGGTGAAGACCCCTCGGGCGGCCAGGGCGGTGAAGACCCCTCGGGCGGCCAGGGCGGAGAAGACCCCTCGGGCGGCCAGGGCGGAGAAGACCCCTCGGGCGACCACGGCGCAGGAACTGGAACAAACCCCACCGGCTCAGGCACTGGGACTGGCACCACCGGCTCAGGCCCTGGAACTGGCACCACCGGCTCAGGCACTGGAATTGGCATCACCGGCTCAGGCACTGGAACTAGTCCCACCGGCTCCGACTCAGACACCACCGGCCCAGGAACGGACATAGACACAAGAACAGGCACCAGAACAGGCACAGGAACAGACACCGGAACAGTCACCAGAACAGGCACAGGAACAGACACCGGAACAGGCACAGGAACAGACACCGGCACTGGAACAGACACTGGAACAGACACTGGAACAGACACTGGAACAGACACTGGAACAGACACTGGAACAGACACTGGAACAGACACTGGAACAGACACTGGAACAGACACTGGAACAGACACTGGCTCCGGCTCAGGAACAGACGCGGGCTCCGGCTCAGGAACAGACGCGGGCTCCGGCTCAGGAACAGACGCGGGCTCCGGCTCAGGAACAGACGCGGGCTCCGGCTCAGGGACAGACGCGGGCTCCGGCTCAGGGACAGACGCGGGCTCCGGCTCAGGGACAGACGCGGGCTCCGGCTCAGGGACAGACGCGGGCTCCGGCTCAGGGACAGACGCGGGCTCCGGCTCAGGGACAGACGCGGGCTCCGGCTCAGGGACAGACGCGGGCTCCGGCTCAGGGACAGACGCGGGCTCCGGCTCAGGGACAGACGCGGGCTCCGGCTCAGGGACAGACGCGGGCTCCGGCTCAGGGACAGACGCGGGCTCCGGCTCAGGGACAGACGCGGGCTCCGGCTCAGGGACAGACGCGGGCTCCGGCTCAGGGACAGACGCGGGCTCCGGCTCAGGGACAGACGCGGGCTCCGGCTCAGGGACAGACGCGGGCTCCGGCTCAGGGACAGACGCGGGCTCCGGCTCAGGGACAGACGCGGGCTCCGGCTCAGGGACAGACGCGGGCTCCGGCTCAGGGACAGACGCGGGCTCCGGCTCAGGGACAGACGCGGGCTCCGGCTCAGGGACAGACGCGGGCTCCGGCTCAGGGACAGACGCGGGCTCCGGCTCAGGGACAGACGCGGGCTCCGGCTCAGGGACAGACGCGGGCTCCGGCTCAGGGACAGACGCGGGCTCCGGCTCAGGGACAGACGCGGGCTCCGGCTCAGGGACAGACGCGGGCTCCGGCTCAGGGACAGACGCGGGCTCCGGCTCAGGGACAGACGCGGGCTCCGGCTCAGGGACAGACGCGGGCTCCGGCTCAGGGACAGACGCGGGCTCCGGCTCAGGGACAGACGCGGGCTCCGGCTCAGGGACAGACGCGGGCTCCGGCTCAGGGACAGACGCGGGCTCCGGCTCAGGGACAGACGCGGGCTCCGGCTCAGGGACAGACGCGGGCTCCGGCTCAGGGACAGACGCGGGCTCCGGCTCAGGGACAGACGCGGGCTCCGGCTCAGGGACAGACGCGGGCTCCGGCTCAGGGACAGACGCGGGCTCCGGCTCAGGGACAGACGCGGGCTCCGGCTCAGGGACAGACGCGGGCTCCGGCTCAGGGACAGACGCGGGCTCCGGCTCAGGGACAGACGCGGGCTCCGGCTCAGGGACAGACGCGGGCTCCGGCTCAGGGACAGACGCGGGCTCCGGCTCAGGGACAGACGCGGGCTCCGGCTCAGGGACAGACGCGGGCTCCGGCTCAGGGACAGACGCGGGCTCCGGCTCAGGGACAGACGCGGGCTCCGGCTCAGGGACAGACGCGGGCTCCGGCTCAGGGACAGACGCGGGCTCCGGCTCAGGGACAGACGCGGGCTCCGGCTCAGGGACAGACGCGGGCTCCGGCTCAGGGACAGACGCGGGCTCCGGCTCAGGGACAGACGCGGGCTCCGGCTCAGGGACAGACGCGGGCTCCGGCTCAGGGACAGACGCGGGCTCCGGCTCAGGGACAGACGCGGGCTCCGGCTCAGGGACAGACGCGGGCTCCGGCTCAGGGACAGACGCGGGCTCCGGCTCAGGGACAGACGCGGGCTCCGGCTCAGGGACAGACGCGGGCTCCGGCTCAGGGACAGACGCGGGCTCCGGCTCAGGGACAGACGCGGGCTCCGGCTCAGGGACAGACGCGGGCTCCGGCTCAGGGACAGACGCGGGCTCCGGCTCAGGGACAGACGCGGGCTCCGGCTCAGGGACAGACACTGGCTCCGGCTCAGGAACAGGAACAGACATCACCGGCTCAGGAACAGACACCACCGGCTCAGGAACAGACACCACCGGCTCAGGAACAGACACCACCGGCTCAAGTGTGTGTGTAGCCCACACACACCACATGGCTGTGGCCATAATGGCCAGTGTCGCGGTCACTGAGGGCTCAGGCTCAGGAACAGACACCACCGGCCCAGACACAGGCTCGACGGCGGCCATCTTGTCCGAAGACCCAGTCTTGGTAGTGACCTTCTTGTCCGAAGACACAGGCTCTACAGGCGTAACGTGAACAGGTTCAGTGGTGGCCATCTTGTCCGAAGACACAGGCTCAGCAGACGTGACGGGAACACTCTCGGCGGCGACCATCTTGTCCGAAGACACAGGCTCGACAGGCGTAACGTGAACAGGTTCAGTGGTGGCCATCTTGTCCGAAGACACAGGCTTGGCAGACGTGACGGGAACACTCTCGGCGGTGACCATCTTGTCCGAAGACACAGGCTCGACAGGCGTAACGTGAACAGGTTCAGCGGTGGCCATCTTGTCCGAAGACACAGGCTCAGCAGATGTGACGGGAACACCCTCGGCGGCGGCCATCCTGTCCGAAGACACCGGCTCGGCAGACTTGACATGAACAATCTCTGGCTGGGCAGACGTGACGTGAACCGTCTCTGGCTCCTCCGCAACGGAATCCTCCGGGATATTGGGGAGGCCGGAGGTCTTCCTCCTCCTCCGCCGTCTTCGATGGTGAGGTGCAGGTTCAGGTCTGGACGGAGTTAATGGTGGATGGAGCTCTGGGCTGGGCAGCAGCGATGCGTTCTCTGGGCTGAGCAGCGGCGATGCATTCTCTGGGCTGGGCAGCGGCGATGCATTCTCTGGGCTGGGCAGCGGCGATGCATTCTCTGGGCTGGGCAGCGGCGATGCATTCTCTGGGCTGGGCAGCGGCGATGCATTCTCTGGGCTGGGCAGCGGCGATGCATTCTCTGGGCTGGGCAGCGGCGATGCATTCTCTGGGCTGGGCAGCGGCGATGCATTCTCTGGGCTGGGCAGCGGCGATGCATTCTCTGGGCTGGGCAGCGGCGATGCATTCTCTGGGCTGGGCAGCGGCGATGCATTCTCTGGGCTGGGCAGCGGCGATGCATTCTCTGGGCTGGGCAGCGGCGATGCATTCTCTGGGCTGGGCAGCGGCGATGCATTCTCTGGGCTGGGCAGCGGCGATGCATTCTCTGGGCTGGGCAGCGGCGATGCATTCTCTGGGCTGGGCAGCGGCGATGCATTCTCTGGGCTGGGCAGCGGCGATGCATTCTCTGGGCTGGGCAGCGGGGATGCAGGCGGGTCCGATGTATCCCACCGAGCACGATGGTGGAGATACATAACGAAACCCGGGAAGTCTAAAATTTCCAACCCCTTCATCTCCCACTGAGGCAAGGGAACATCCAAACAAAGATTAAATACCTCTTTGAGGACTATATCCCCAAGCCCGAGTCCCTCTGCAGCCGAGCTGAATTTCCGGGCGAAATCCTTCACCCTGGTCCCCTGCTGTCGGAGGGAGACCAACCCGTTAAGTTTCAGGATTCGCTCCAGGTGAGGGCAGGAATCCTTTTGCTGAATCCTCATAGTTGGTGGATCGTTCTGTCACGGGAAGTCAAAAGGTGAGACGAGGATTCAAGTGCAAAAAAGGAATTTTAATGAATAAACAACAAAACAGACCAAAAACCAAAACTCCCTCGTGGGGGAAAAACAAGACAGGCAAATACTCAACAAGACAGGCAAATACTCAACAAGACAGGCAAATACTCAAAACATAACACGGGGGGAAACAGAGACAACGATCCACACAGACTGCAAACAAGAGGGAACTAATAAAGGGAAACTAATCAGGGGGAACAGGTGGGAGAACTCAACCAATAATCAGATAACAAGTAGGGCGGGGCTAACAATGACACAAGCACATGGCACAACATAACAAACACCCAAGTGCAGAACAAGACAAGACAGACATGTGACACTAACTCCAATTGAGTTTACAATGTCTTTAAATGCCAATCCCAATGCATCTTTTTCGTTGTCCACATGTATATTAAAATCACCAACAATTAGGACTTTATCTGCAGCCAATACTAACTCTGATAGAAAATCAGAAAAATCTTTGCCATTTATCAACAAAATGTTTGGGACACAATTTTATGAGAGGGGACGTTATTTTGATTCAAGGCACATGAATTTAAAACAATAATGATGTGCACGGATAATTGATTTATAATGAACTGCAAATTCCATAAAAAACAAGAATTTTCCATTTTGCTTTCATTGTGACTTAAAACCAAGTCTTCATGAGGAGGCTGAAACACACACACACACACACACACACACACACACACACACACACACACACACACACACACACACACACACACACACACTGTGTTGTTGTTTTGGGCGGCACAGCCGTGGTAATGTCCTCTGAGAAGAGCGAACGAATGCTCGGCACAACGCGATACTGTTGACTTTACGAGAGAATAAACACAAGCAGCGTCCGTCCGTCCGTCCATGTGTGTGTGTGTGTGTGTGTGTGTGTGTGTGATTATGAGCCTCACACCCAGCGCTGAGTTTCACCCAATGACGACAGTAACTTTGAAGTAATGATGAGTGTGTGTGTGTGTGTGTGTGTGTGTGTGTGTGTGTGAGTGAGTGTGTGTTTCATAAGTCAGCGTGTGTGTGTGGTGTGATTGTGGGGCGGAGAGTGTTTTGGCAGCGCTGAGGTTTTGTGATGAGTGTGTGTGGTGTTCCTCCCCCAGATCTGAATGAGTCACCATGATCTTCACTCATTAGTGCTGTTCCCTACACACTGAACCTGAGCAGGAGAACAGCCAGAACTGTACGAGCTGAGGAATGAAAGAAACACAGAAGAAACTTTCCTGGCTGGACTCTGGTGAGATCACTGACCTCCGTCTACAACAACAGCCCAAGTCTTCATTACTCGCCCTCATGTTGTTCAAACCCGTATGACTTACTTTCACACTGCAAAAAATGCTTTTCTCACTCAGTATTTTTGTTTCCACATATCTAAAAACTCTTGGTAACACAACACAATAAGGTTTAAACATTATTTAACTACCTTAGTGAACATGAACTAAGAATGAACAATACTTCATCATTTATTAATCTTAGTTAATATGAATTTCAACATTTATTTAAATACATTAATAAAATCAAAGGTTGTATTTGTTAACCTTAGTTAATGCACTGTGAACTAACATGAACAGACAATGAACAGCTGGATTTTTATTAACTAACATTAACAAAGATTAATAAATACTGTAACAAATGTATTGTTCATTGTTAGTTCATGTTAGTTAATACATTAACTCATGTTAAAGCTGCAGTCTGTAACTTTTTTGGGTTAAAAATGATCCAAAATAAATTTGAGCAAGTACATCACCAGCCAGAGTACAGTACGCTTCTGATCATGTGTCTAACTCCAGCGGCACTGGTGGGTTTCTGCGGGATATTCGAGCATGTCATTCCGTCACATCTGTATAAAGTCACATCTGTCCACATAAAGTGTAAAATGCAAAAGACTTCGGACTTCGGAGCAGCTACAGAAACAGAGACTGACCCATGCGGACACAAGGATTATACCGGAAGGGCTTTGGAAAGGTGTCGTGAACTCCGTGTTTTGAAGAGGTTTAACACAGAGACGCAGAGACGCTGTTGTTCTGAAGGGAACCGGTTCTAAGGGACATTAATGTGTTGGTATGGCGATTAGAAATTAGACTGCACAGAAATGGGAACTGGACTGGAGGGAGCCCTCATACACGTCAGATGCAGTCACTCAATGCTGATGATGTGAACATGAACAATTTGAGAACAGAGTATAATTTGCACGGTTTGACGTGATATAAGCGAGCGTTAGATTTACTGCAGTGCTTTTTCCCCTTAGTTGGTCAGAACAGAAGTGGATAATACTTGACCAGAGGACATTTCCCAGTGAAAACTCTTATGTTGGTCGTACTTCCAAAAAGAAGAATCTGAGATTGCAAACGCCAGGATCCACACCGGCGACTGACAGCCGCACATTCTCCTCTAAACACTGGATTCTTCCGTGCTGTGCCGAGCCGACGCACAACCCACGTACAGCTGATCATCCCAATAGTATCTGTCTGCACCCCGCAAGACTTCAAGTTACGCCATGCCGTAAGCCACGCCCCTTCAAGTTACGTCACGTCCCTTCAAGTTACGCCCACTTCCGCCACGTCCCTTCAAGTTACGCCCACTTCCGCCACGTCCCTTCAAGTTACGCCCACTTCCGCGATATGACGAGATGACATCAAATGACCGTGAGAGCGATTAGAGAAAAGTATGCGATTAGTTTCGTATGCTTCTTAATCGATCTCGCATAAGTTTAACTGAACATATTCAAATGCAGTGCACTAAACTGACTCTTAGCTGTTCAAGAACATAAACCTTTGAGATGACATCTTCAAAATGCTTGTTTTTGTCTGTAAACAGTAAAGCAAGTTTCAATATGCATTTATGCCACAGCCAAGGTATTGATAATGTATTGCTAGAAACCATATTGCAATGTATTGTTTTTTTCTAATTGTCCCACCTCAACTAGACTGTGGAGCAAGTACTAATATAGATATTCTTTTGAAATTTGGCTTTGTTTAAAACGTTATTTTTTAAATAAATATTGTTAAACATCTTTTCATGTTTTAAATAAATAATTTTAAATATCTGTTCATGTCATATTGCCTGATGTGCTGACAAACGATTTTTTGACAACACTAATAAACAGTTAAATGCACTACTGTCAAATATCTTATGATACTTTAAGACAAATTAACTACAAGCAAACTTATCACAAAAAAACTTTTATTGAAAGGCAACACAAGGAGGGTTTATGCAAACCCAATCCACAATTTATGTCACTAATATTGTCATAGAAAATCAGATTATGCCTCCAGCCACATAAAAACAGTCCATGCAGCAGTATCCAGCAAAATCATTTTCAGAGTAGAACCCTTTAAGTTTTCCTCTTTGTCCACTTCCCCAGTATCCTTTAAGGAGAACTCCGGTCAATTTTAACATTGAGCTCATTTTTTTTGTACATTTGGAGTGCTGTCATTACAGAGAATAACGACAAAAATCGGTGTTGTCTACACCGTGTTATCCTCCTTTTAAAATTTGCACCCTGTTGACTTCAATTGGGCAAGTTTTAAACCTGCTTTTAGCCTCTTAACATCCTTTTTTTTATATTAAATTTTCAAAAAGTGTTATACAAATATTGTCAAAACCTCACACGATACAAAACCCAAAGAAAGTGTAAAGAACATAAAACGTACAGTAAACAATGATTATTTGATATTATAAAAAGTATGTATAGAGAGCATGTATCACACATTCAACATGAAACAAATAAAAACAGTAATTGACAAGACAAAAAAAAAAAAAGTTTTTTGGGATAGATTACCATGAGGGTGGAGAAGGAAGGCTATGTGTGTGTGTGTGTTAGAATATACATTACTGTGCGTGTAAGTTTGTGTATGATTGAGTGTTTTGTGTTTGAGTGTTGAAATCAGCAGGATTGGTATAGTATGAATTGTTGTAATTAAAGTATTGTGCCCTAGTTATATAAGGGGATGAGTTGGGTTGAGATGTGAAAGATATGAATAAAAATGATAATATTTCAGCCAGCGCTCATACCTGTATTTACATCCTGTTTTCGGTCGAAGTCTATAGTAATCAATTGTCGAGTTCATGCGCGTGATCATAGGTAACTAAACCTATGTGCGTGAACTCGACAATCGATTACTGTGGACTTCGACCGAAAACAGGATGTAAATACAGGTATGAGCGCTGGCCGAATTAACATAATTTTTATCCATATCTTTCACATCTACTGCAGTCAGATTCACTCGTGTTCACTCTGAAGGAATCACTCACATTGGCTGGGCACTTGTAATGACACATCAAGGATGTTAAGAGGCTAAAAGCAGGTTTAGTACTTGTCCCATTGAAGTCAACAGGGTGCAAATTTTAAAAATAGAATAACTCTGTGTAGGCAACACCGATTGTTGTCGTTGTTCTCTGTATTGACAGCACTCCAAATGTACAAAAAAATGAGCTCAATGTTAAAATTGACCGGAGTTCTCCTTTAACAGTCTTTGTACAAATCATCACATTGAATGCAACGGGAGATCAGATAGGGAATGCGGTAGGTCCTTTTATACTCCCCTGAAAAGGAGTTCCAGTTTACCACACCTGTTGACAAAAGAAAAGAAAAGTTTAAGTGTAAAACATGTTTGCATTTCTTCTTTTTTTTTAAATATGAACTTTTCTGGTAGCACTGTTTCCTCAATATTAAAGTAGTTCACTTTTAAAATGAAAATTCTGTCATCACTCACCCTCATGTTGTTTTAAACCTGTATGAATTTTTTTCTTCTGCTGAACACAAAGGAAGATATTTAGAAGAATGTCAGTAACCAGACAGTTTTTGGGTCCCATTGACTTCCATAGTATATATTTTTTCCCTACTATGGAAGTCAATGGGACCCACATTCTTCTAAATATCTTCCTTTGTGTTCAGCAGAAGACAGAAATGCATACAGGTTTGAAACAACATGAGGGTGAGTATTATATGATGACAGAATTTTCATTTTAAAAGTGAACTACTCCTTTAATTTGCCACCATAACAAGACAATTCAGAAATGAAAAGAAACACTTATTGCCTAAAACAAAAAGCATTAGTCTAATGTAGAAGTGAATGTTATATTATGATAATTAAAATAATTTTAGCACTAGAACCTTGACTTGAATCATAACTGTGGCCCACACAAATGTAGAAATCTCCCATTTTGCTGCACAACTGGCATTTGTTTGGATTTTTTAAGATACTTTAAACTGTTGAATGAAGCTAGAGGAAAATAAAATAAGAATTAAAATGATCACAAACATTAACATTTATTGTTCTGGTGAACAAGATCTTCAGAAATACTGCGGTACATTCATGTAAAAAGGCACCCGTCAAGTAATCACAACTAAACTTGCATTATTCTGAATGCAGCAATGTGTGAGGGGAAATAAATAACATTACACGTTACACGTTGCATGTTACAGAGTGAGCTCCCGAATTAGCCTAATGTTTACCCTGGCTAACGTTAGCTAGCTTATATTGTTTTTATTGCCTGCCATTAGTTAACTTATGTTGCTTTCACGTGCTATCAGAAATGTGATATTTACAACTTTTGAAATCGTGATTTCGAGCTCATTGCATTCAAGTTCGAAATTGGAGGGTGTTCATGTACATTTTATACCAAGGAAAGCCGTTTTACGCCAATTCCAAGAGCAAGGCAGCATTATTATTACCACGCCAGCCAGTAAAATACTTAACAACACCAAGCGAGGACGGTTTAGTTTTAAATAAATAAAAACTTTTAATAGATTATCAACTCCAGAAACAGTACCAAAAAAACAACACAATACTGTATGAACATTTCTTACACGGTTATCTGTGGAAAATATTCTTACCGTGGTCTCTGAACCCTCTAAACGAGCTGCCGTCTTGCCAACAAAATCTCGTTCTTCTGACATCTCGTGTGATTCGGTTGTGATTTGGACAACTTCAAGTTACGCCCCCTTCAAGTTACGCCCTCAGTCTTGCAGTCCGCAGACAGACCCATCTCGATAATCCCGCGAATAACTGCAGTTGCAGATTTAGAACAGAGAGGGCGACAAAGAGGAAAAACTACAGACTGCAGCTTTAACTAATGAACCTTATTGTAAAGTGTTGCCAAATTCTTAAATCAAGATGTATTTTCTAGATGAGTAAAATGCCATACGATATTATGTCTTGTTTTCTGGGGAAATAAATCAAAATTAAGTGAGTTTTTGCTTAAAACATGCAAAAGTATCTACCAATGGGGAAAGAAAAGAACCTTGTTTCTGTTTGAATTAATATTATTTTTCTTTCCCCATTGGCAGATAATTTTGCTTTTTATAAGCAACAACTCACTTAATTTTGATTTATTACGACAGAAAACAAGACTTAATATCTTATGGCATTTTACTCATCTAGAAAATGCATATTGATTTAAGAATTTTTAGATATTTGGACTGGAAACCAGAGAAAGAAGAGTGTCGGTTCGCACTGCTCTTTTACATAATCTCAAAACGATCCCTGAAAATCTCCTAACAGGCGTAACCGTACGTGCAGTGTGTGTGTGTGTGTGTGTGTGTGTGTGTGTGTCCAGTCTTCTGAAG
>JALDPO010000044.1:0-105801 GCA_023718395.1 Leucaspius delineatus
AAACAATTAAAAAAATCGTTGAATTTCGTTGTTTTAGCTTATTTTAATGTTAGTTTTTTTTCTTCATACATAAAATTTTGTACCATTTTGATGCTGGCAATATATGTTTTACATGTCAACGTCTGTGCTTTTGTAATTTGGAAGCCCTAAAGAACCACTGAAAAAGACAATTGAAATGTAAAATATCTACTGAATTGTACAGTATGTGTGATAACAAAGCTTTTGCATACTCCTTTTGGGTCACTGCGAGTTGTTTTGATCACATAGATTATATGATTATACATAAGGACACAAAAGTTTATACTGGCAATTGAGATAGAGTGTAACGTATCATATTACTCTGAGAACATTACACCCGTGGGAGGGGAACATAATCGGCGACCGGTATAGCTTAGCTTAGCTTACAGAAATATAATATATAAAACTGATATTTGACTAAGTAACAAAGTGTTTACTGCACACATAGTGTATTTTTACACTATACATAGCACATACTGAGTGTCAGGATCCCACAATTAACCCATTCTTCCAGCGGATGCTTCACGTCTTATTGCCTGTATCCACTGTGGCATCATGAGAGGTAGAGGATCACTAAAGTGATTCTAAGTCACTGGTTTCTTTTTAATACAAAACTCCAACACTTTTTAACCAAAACACTTTCCCAGCTTCTCTTTATGCTCTCTAACAAAAAAAAAAAAAAAAGTGCTTTCCTCTCTGTTCTCAGCTCATTAACAGCTTTTCTCCTTCACTCACAACAGCTGTGTCCCTGGTAACTGGATGGCACATACCTATGAAGGACTAAAAATGACAGAACGAAAAATAAATAAATAAATAAATAAAAGTAGAAATAAATAAATAAATGCAGAAATAATAGTAAAAATAAATACATTTTGGTAATATAAATGGCTATTTCTGTATTTTTACATGCATTTATTTATTTATTTATGCATTTCTATATGTATTTATTTATGTATTTATACATTTATTTATATATTTATGTATTTATATATGTATTTATTTATACATTTATTTATTCCTACATTTATTTATTTCTGTATTTCCACATTTCTACATTTATTTATTTCTGTATTTCCACATTTCTACATTTATTTATTTCTGTATTTCCACATTTCTACATTTATTTTTCCCTGCGCATGTATGCTAATTGACCAATGGCTAACCACGCCCCCTCCACTCACTCAGTCAACATTCGGTAACAGGCGCTTTGGCAGCTGTCACAGTAGGAGACATTTCACAGGAGGCAATTGATGATTTTTTGGAGACAGAAAGATTATATATCATCTCGATGTCACCAAAAGGGTCTTAAATATGCATTGGAGGGTTATATTAATAATTTTATTGTTGAGAAGGTCGATAAGCTTCAGCTCCAGAACAAAGATTTACAGTTCACAGTGTAAACGTTATAGTTTGGTGCTATTTCGCTTCAAACGCTCGCTTTATACGCGCGTCCTATTCGCTTTGGATTCAAAATGTTCAAGCGTCGAACTAGACGCGGATACGCGCGAATTTGACGCTCTATTCGCGTTTGGTGGGAGCGCAGAATAATGAACAGGCTGCGATGTCAAGATTGCATTGCTGGAATGTGTGTGTGTGTGTGTGTGTGTGTGTGTGTCAGAGAGCGGGCGCCGGGGCGCGATCGAACAGTGGAAACATAAAAACATACTCCATTTTGTTCATACAGGACATAATTAAAACTGCAAAGTGTTTAGCCTACTTATATTTGTGTAAAACACAACATTGTGCTTTTGTCAAACTGTAAACTCTTGTCAAACTGTAACCTACAACTGTCACCCAACCAAAATCACACACACACGCACACGCTATTTAAAAGCCAAAATGACAAGAAAAAACATAAAAACGAATGAAAACTGATAACCGCAATGCATTGCAATGGACGAGGAAGCAGAGAATGTATTGGGTTAGCTATGCGTACTGTGATTGGCTCATCGCGTTTGGGGGCGTGACTTAGCCATTGGTCAATTAGCATACATGCGCAGGGAAAAATAAATGTAGAAATGTGGAAATACAGAAATAAATAAATGTAGAAATGTGGAAATACAGAAATAAATAAATGTGGGAATAAATAAATGTATAAATAAATACATATATAGATATATAAATAAATATATATATAAATACATATATAGATATATAAATAAATATATATATAAATACATAAATATATAAATAAATGTATAAATACATAAATAAATACATATAGAAATGCATAAATAAATAAACAAATACATGTAAAAATACAGAAATAGCCATTTATATTACCAAAATGTATTTATTTTTACTATTATTTCTGCATTTATTTATTTATTTCTACTTTAATTTATTTATTTATTTATTTATTTTTCGTTCTGTCATTTTTAGTCCTTCATACATACCTTGCCTCTATGACATACCCTCTCACGATGCCACACCACATTTGTCTCCTTAAACGCTCTTTTTTTTTTTTGGGGCGACACCTTATAGAAACTTATTTCTGTGTTCTTTAGCTTGTTTGCTGTAGACCCTTCAGGGAAAATTAAGGTTATGTCCCTATCAACACATGACCAACATAACCTGACTGTATTTTCTTTCAGCTTTTCTTGACAAATGTGTGTTAAAAATCTAGATCTATTAATAAATAAAGATCTATTACAAATGTATCTGTAACATACAGAGTATTTGGGTGACTCCATTCACACAACACATACAGAACTTTTCTGAGGATTACACTGATCGGCTCTTTGGTGTTAAAAACATGGGGGTCACATCAGTCCATGAATTTGTCAGGCCTCTTACGACATCCATTTCATTTTTGAGATTTGTTACATGTTTGGTATCCCGAGCACAATTGTATTTCATATCACACGCAACATTGATGATCCTGTGCATCAAGCCAACCATCTGGCCTCTGAAATGATCTTTAAACATACAGTCTATCGTAGCTCTTAAACGACACTCATTGCCCGTGGCGCACTCACACACCTCCGGCTGCTTGTGCCCAGCATCGCCAGAACTCAACGGGCAGTCGCTCTCCATCAGGTTTTGTGTGAATTTTTCGCAATAAGTTCTGTAACAAACATTTAGAAAGGATGGGATGTATTTAATTTTGCGCATGCTTTAAGTTAATTTTACTAAATATTAAGATGTTAAAGTTCAGTTATAGACAGAAATTTCTACCAGCTGCCGACATTCTAGGAAGACTAGAAAGTTCTAGGAAGTTTTTCAAAGTGTAAGGAAAATAGACACGCTACAATAGATTGATCATGGTAATGTTAAAAATTGGTAAACAATTTCAAAAACAGTGTGTTTCAGAAGAAATGCAAACAAAATCAAAGATGCATAAAAAACAATGGTGTCCAAAATGTTATGTGCTAATATTTGGTCTTGAGAGTCAGAGTCGGTATGCTCCGGGCAAACTTTGTGACTTGTGTGAACTTTGATGAGGCCGAGAAGAATAGCACTGTTAAACATGCGGTTCAATAACAATGTTCAATATAAACAAGAATCCAACTCTAATGCGACTGAGCTTGTTTCACATATAACTGTTGATTGTTAGATATAATAGTTAGATGATTTATCTATTAATTTAAATTTACGATATGTTAAAATATTTTGGCATTCTGTTGATGAGGCCAAAAACTGCTTACTAGGGTTGTCACTTTACGTTCGAAAATCGATTGCACAATCGATCAGACCAACCAACACAAGTTTCGAAAACGAAAAAAGCTTGTCTATTAGCTGCTATTTATTACACTCATAACTTCCATTATATCACACACATCCTGATGTCAGAGCTCAAAAATAACCCTCATAACTTCCATTATATCAAAGTTCAAATAGTAAACAGTGAATCCCCTTATACTCACGAGGTCATAGACATATTATCCAATTATCCTATTATTCAATTATCCTATTATTCAATTACACACAAGGTCACCGCTAGGGCAAGGTCACTGCTAGGGCAGGTCAAGGTCAACCCAAGGGCAGGGGGAGGAGCAAGGTCAATACGTCAAACCCATCAATCATCATTCATTAAAATCATAATACTACTGAGGCTCATACGTGCAGTCATCCGTTGCGATCCTAAGAACGTTCTTCAGACCGACATCTTCCACAATACTAATCGGCCTGCAGTTTGTAGCTACCCACTTCGCTATGGCATTTGTTAGCTTGTCTTTGTTTTGTTTATCTATAGTTCTCCCACACGCTGCGTCCAGCGTAGTCTGCCGAAGCCTCCCTCCACTGCTTGTTTGAGTGGGTGATTTGCTGGCATCAACGGTGTGCATTGCATTTAAGTGATACTTCAGACTCGAAGTACTCCGGTGAAAATTTAGCTTTGCAGTGATTTACAAATAACTTTGGTTCTATCAACTCTGTTGTGCGGAAGAGATTTAAAATGAAAATGTCCATTTAAGAGTTCGGTAACTTTTTCCATTTTTCTGTCCGCAACCAGGTATTTTCTGTTCCGCGCTGCGGCTCACCCGAAATGGTCGGTCGGGAAAATTAACCTAAATGAGAATCCCTAATTGTTTTCTATGGTACATTACTGTTTTAATGGAAAATGGTATGTTACTGTTAGAATTTGGCAGTTTTTTACATCACAGTTTTACAGTGTAGGCCTGAGAATTAAAGATTGATCATTTACTGAGTGAGTTCAACAGTTAAATCACGAGCGTCACTTTTGCACAAACAACAGCTTCTTCTTTGCTGCTTTTTAAGCTAAGTTGAACTGCATTAGACTGTCATAAATATTCCCATCAACTTTTAAATCTTACTCTACAACAGTTCCTAACACAAAGCATCACATCCCGAAGATTTGGATTACAGCACATGAATTAAATATTGTATAATTCATGAAAGCCTATTAATAAAATGATGCCCCATGATAAAAAATATAAATGAGATATTGCCTGATTATGGTTAATTATATAATCAATTCAATATTTTAAACTGTGGTATTTTTTTTAATTAATCTTTGAAATGGCAAGTCATAACAGATAAAACTATCATTTCAAATGAAGTAAATTGTCAATCAGTCAAGTCAACTGCATTATAGTGCACTTAATTGTCCTGATTTGGATCAGATGATCACTGGATTGATCTGAGACACACTCCTCACACCAGCAACCGGCCCTCATGTTGTTTGCCGTGATCATGCTGTGCCATCACTGCCACACACGGCTCAGCTCCGGCTGACAGGAGACCTGCAGAGAGTATTAAACTGGACAAGCTCTCGGTCACACCTGACGAAATTAATCTGCCGTTTTTATTAACGTCGACTGTCATTGAGGTCAATTGAGTCAGTTGCTCAATTTGACCTCTAGATGCCAGAAGAGCCGCTCTGAAGTCTCGCTGCTTACAGGGACTGAGGACTGACTTTACATTAGCAAGTGAAGTGTTTTCTTACACAACAATGTATTACTTATTTATAGACTTAAGAATAAACGTGAACTAATACTCATAAATAATAAATGTGTACCCCTCCTTGAACTGCCACCTTACCGTGGTGGAGGGGTTTGAGTACCCGAATGAACCTAGGAGCTATGTTGTCTGGGGCTATATGCCCCTGGTAGGGTCTCCCAAGGCAAACAGGTCCTAGGCGACGGGTCAGACTAAGAGCGGTTCAAAACCCCTTATGATGCCCAAAAAAAGGAGGACCGTGACGTCGCCCGGTATGGCGCAGCCGGGGCCCCACCCTGGAGCCAGGCCCGGGGTTGGGGCTCGTATGCGAGCGCCTGGTGGTCGGGCCTCCCCCCACGGGGTCCGGCCGGGCTCAGCCCGAAGGAGTGACGTGGGGCCACCCTCCTGTGGACCCACCACCTGCAGGAGGGACCGTAAGGGGCCGGTGCTAAGTGGATCGGGCGGCAGTCGAAGGCGGGAGCCTAGACAACCCGATCCCTGGACGCGGAATCTAGCTCTAGGGACATGGAATGTCACCTCTCTGGCGGGGAAGGAGCCTGAGCTTGTGCGTGAGGTTCAGAGATTCCGACTAGAGATAGTTGGGATCACCTCTACGCACGGCTTGGGCTCTGGAACCACACTCCTCGAGAGAGGATGGACTCTTCACCACTCTGGAGTTGCCCATGGTGAGAGGCGGCGGGCTGGTGTGGGTTTGCTTATAGCCCCCCAGCTCAGCCGCCATGTGTTGGAGTTCACCCCGGTGAACGAGAGGGTCGCTTCCCTACGCCTTCGGGTCGGGGATAGGTCTCTCACTGTCATTTGTGCTTACGGGCCGAACGGCAGTGCAGAGTACCCGGCCGTCTTGGAGTCTCTGGGAGGGGTGCTGGAAAGTGCTTCGACTGGGGACTCCATCGTTTTACTGGGGGACTTCAACGCCCACGTGGGCAGCGACAGTGACACCTGGAGGGGCGTGATTGGGAGGAACGGCCCCCCCTGATCTGAACCCGAGTGGTGTTCTGTTATTGGACTTCTGTGCTAGTCACAGCTTGTCCATAACGAACACCATGTTCAAGCATAAGGGTGTCCATCAGTGCACATGGCACCAGGACACCCTAGGCCTGAGGTCGATGATCGACTTTGTGGTCGTTTCATCCGACCTCCGGCCGTATGTCTTGGATACTCGGGCGAAGAGAGGGGCGGAGCTGTCAACTGATCACCACCTGGTGGTGAGTTGGATCCGATGGCGGGGGAGGAAGCTGGACAGACTCGGCAGACCCAAACGTACTGTGAGGGTCTGTTGGGAACGTTTGGCCGAATCTCCTGTCAGAGAGATCTTCAACTCCCACCTCCGGCAGAGCTTCGACCAGATCCCGAGGGAGTCTGGAGATATTGAGTCCGAGTGGACCATGTTCTCCACCTCCATTGTCAACGCGGCCACTCGGAGCTGTGGCCGTAAGGTCTCCGGTGCCTGTCGAGGCGGCAATCCCCGAACCCGGTGGTGGACACCGGAAGTAAGGGATGCCGTCAAGCTGAAGAAGGAGTCCTGTCGGGCCTGGCTGGCTTGTGGGACTCCTGAGGCAGCTGATGGGTACCGACGGGCCAAGCGGACTGCAGCCCGGGTGGTTGTGGAGGCAAAAACTCGGGCCTGGGAGGAGTTCGGTGAGGCCATGGAGAAGGACTATCGGTCGGCCTCGAAGAGATTCTGGCAAACCGTCCGGCGCCTCAGGAGGGGGAAGCAGTGCCCTACCAACGCTGTTTACAGTGGAGGTGGGCAGCTGTTGACCTCGACTGGGGATATCACCGGACGGTGGAAGGAATACTTCGAGGATCTCCTCAATCCCGCCGTCACGTCTTCCATTGAGGAAGCAGAGGCTGAGGGCTCGGAGGCGGACTCGTCCATCACCCAAGCTGAAGTCACCGAGGTAGTCAAGAAACTCCTCGGTGGCAAGGCACCGGGGGTGGATGAGATCCGCCCTGAGCACCTCAAGTCTCTGGATGTTGTGGGGCTGTCTTGGCTGACACGCCTCTGCAACATCGCGTGGCGGTTGGGGACAGTACCTTTGGACTGGCAGACCGGGGTGGTGGTCCCTCTTTTCAAGAAGGGGGATCGGAGGGTGTGCTCCAACTATAGGGGGATCACACTTCTCAGCCTCCCTGGGAAAGTCTATGCCAGGGTACTGGAGAGGAGAATCCGGACGATAGTAGAACCTCGGATTCAGGAGGAACAGTGTGGTTTTCGTCCCGGTCGTGGAACACTGGACCAGCTCTATACCCTCTACAGGGTGCTGGAGGGCTCATGGGAGTTTGCCCAACCAATCTACATGTGCTTTGTGGATTTGGAGAAGGCATTCGACTGTGTCCCTCGCGGCGGCCTGTGGAGGGTGCTCCGGGAGTATGGGGTCCGGGGTCCTTTGCTAAGGGCTGTCCGGTCCCTGTACGACCGGAGCAGGAGCTTGGTTCGTATTGCCAGCAGTAAGTCAGACTTGTTCCCGGTGCGTGTTGGACTCCGGCAGGGCTGCCCTTTGTCGCCGGTTCTGTTCATAATTTTTATGGACAGAATTTCTAGACGCAGCCAGGGGCCGGAGGGGGTCGGGTTTGGGGACCACACGATTTCATCTCTGCTCTTTGCGGATGATGTTGTCATGTTGGCCTCATCAGACCAGGACCTCCAGCATGCACTGGGACGGTTTGCAGCCGAGTGTGAAGCGGCTGGGATGAAAATCAGCACCTCCAAGTCCGAGGCCATGGTTCTCAGTCGGAAAAGGGTGGCTTGCTCGCTTCAGGTTGGTGGAGAGCTCCTGCCTCAAGTGGAGGAGTTCAAGTATCTTGGGGTCTTGTTCACGAGTGAGGGAAGGATGGAACGGGAGATTGACAGGCGGATCGGTGCAGCTTCTGCAGTAATGCAGCTTCACACTGGAGAGAAGCCGTTCTCATGTGATCAGTGCGCAAAGAGTTTCACATACAAAGGTAATCTTAATGTTCACTTGAGGATCCACACCGGAGAGAAGCCATTCATGTGTGATCAATGCGGCAAAACATTTATCTGTGCATCGCACCTGAAGAAACACCTGACAGTTCATACGAAGGAGAAGCCGCATTAATGTTCTGTGTGTGGAAAGAGTTTTTCACTTTGGCAAACTTTAAAAGTACATCAGAAAATTCACACTGGTGCTAAGATAAATGTGTTGTTTTTGAAATCAAGTGATCAAAGTGCTTGTTGCGGTCAGTGGCGCGGATAAATCGATCATGGGCACAGCCCTTGTAAGTGACACGCACATTGGTGCGGGGCTGTAAAACAACCACTGGCTAAAGATGCTCTTTAGAGAGTGATATGCTCAATAATTGTCCCTGATAGCCACAGGGGAGAGTTTTCAGTTTTCAGAGTTTTCAGGTCTTTTTCAGTTGCAGACCCTTAAGCACTGTGCTTGCTCCAGCAGGAGAGTGAGACACGCGGGACATAGGCTGGCATGGGCTCACTTAGCTCCCAGCGAGAGGGCTAGTTTTTGATGAATGTGGCTTGCATGAGCGCAACCCTAGCAATTGACACACACAGAGGCGTGCCACTTTAAGAATAAACAGCGGCAAAAGACGTTCTAACGGGTCTCAACTGATGATCACAGCGGAGAACATCACATTTAGCACTGTGCTCAGCTGAGCGTAGTCAGCGTTGTGCTCGCTCTCACTGTTTTTGGAATTTTCCTGCTACAGAGATAGTGAGACACACGGGAAATAGACCGATGTGAGCTCACTTAGTCCCATTTATTCAGCCCTGTTTCAGTGCTGAAGAATGAGGGGAAGAGTTGCTTTCTTTAAAGAAAGTGGTCTGTGAATGCAGCAAGGCGAGACTCACACTCTCGTAGTGAGATCGTCTGTCTACAATGAATGTGTCTTGTGGGGGCGGGCCCAGCAAGCGACACAATATTGTACTTTATTTGTCTCACCTGAGTCACAGGGGAGAGAGCATCATTGTCAGTGCTGTATACATCTGAGAGTAGTCAGCTCTGTGTTCGCTCTAACTGCAGCCACGTAGTGAGAGCGTCATTCTTCATTGCAGGCGTCTTGCGGGGGCGGGCCCGGCAAGCGACACGATAATATGCTTTATGAGTCTCAGTATCAGCGCTGTCTACATCTGAGAGTAGTCGCTCAACTGTGCGTTCAGTGCTGGGGAGTCCCTTCGTGGGGAATCCCTAGCCGCTCTCCTAGTGAGAGTGGCAATCTTCATTGAACGGGTCTTGCGGGGGCAGGCCCGGCAAGTGACACGATAATATGCTTATGAGTTTTGCCTGAGTCACAGGGGAGAGTGTCATTGTTAATGCTGTATCCGAGAGTAGACAGCGATGTGCTCGCAACAGCGTGAGCAGTACTGGGGAATCCCTAGCCGCGATCCTCGCGTTTCGTTGAGACGCGCACCAGCTGTAATTGAATTTGGCTTGTGGAGGCGGGCCCGGCAAGCGACACGAGCATATGATCTGAGTCTTGACCTGACAGGGGATTCCCTTGCTGCAGTGAACTCGTATAGTCCCGCTCACTCAGCCCTACGGCTTCATTATTTATTTGTCTCATGCTTGAGAAAAGGAGAACAGTGGAGATTGAGGGGAGGTGTAGCAGCGAGACTCGCGCTCTCATAGTGAGAAAATATGCTCTTTTAGTGAGTCCGCTCTTGTTATACTCACCTGATAGTAGCAGGAGAGGAGCATCATTCTCAGTCTCATGAGTCAGCGGAGAACACAGAAAATTGCCATAGTAGTCGCCGGAATGGCTGCAGGTGAGATTATGCATAGATATCATATAAAGGCTAGATGGCTCGTCCGCGCTGCTGGCCAATGGAGCTCGACATCCGCACACGGCGGCCATCTTACGACAGGGTGCTCGCTCACTCATAACATGCTGCATGTACTTTTAAATAACCATAACTTGCTCAATTTTCTACCGATTTTCAAACGGTTTGGTTTGTTATAAACGTCAGAGATGTAGCTATTATACTGCATACATATGAATAATTATGTTCAAAATGTTTAACCCTCTGGGGTCTGGGGGGTTTTTGGGGTCCTTGAGATGTTCTGACATGCCCTGACATTTGTGCTTTTTTCAGTTGCTTATAAACATATTAATGGCAAAGGTGTAAATTCACTCTATTTAGCACAAACAGGGCTACCATAATATGTGAACAACTTGCATGTACATGTTTGTATTTTTGATAGAATAATGTTTATGCATGTTTTTTTTCAAAAACAAAAAACTAAAGTTTCTGAAATAAGGCCATAAAACATATTCTAAATATATGTAAATAAGACTTCTGACTAATGGATGACGTTGCCTAGAATTTTTTCTTCAAAATTATGTGAAAATCATCCTGCCTAATCATTCACATAACACAATACATTGATTTAAATCTTGTAAAACACTTTTTGTTTGGAAAGGCCATATGCGGGTGGGCGTGATTCACACCTGCGGAGTCAATGGGGCCCGCATAATGAGGCTGCATACGTAATGAGCCTTTCATTCAGGTGTGTGACTCAGCCACAAGAATGCAAGGACAATATATAACTGGTTTGTTGTTTTTTTCCACAAATTTTGCTTGCAAATTGTGCAATATCCAAGGTAAACATTTCTAGAAATTGTGCAGTTAATTGTTCTCATACTGTATTTTCAGATTTGGAATATATTCTCTTCCCAAATGTGTCACTAATAAAGCATAATACAATTATTTAAAGAGAAGGCTTATAATGACCTTTTAAGATTTTGTTTACATCTATCCTTATATAAATATATATATATATATATATATATATATATATATATATATATATATATATATATATATATATATATATAGGCTATATATATATATATATGTTTTTTTTGTTTTGTTTTTTTAAGGTTATACAATTACAACAACATTTAAAATTGTAACAATATTTCCAGTGTAATCTTTCTTTGTATTCGCGATTCATATTAAAACAGTATTTTTGCCAGCTGTAGTAGCTCCACAACAGCGCGCATCTATGCGTTCATTCATACACAGAAACGCGATCGATATTTAAACAGTATTTTTGCCAGCTGTAGTAGCTCCACAACTGCACGCATCTTTGCGTTCATTCATTCAGATTAGAACAAAGCAAACAGAACTGACCTAATTCCTCAGCGTGATCCGTTTGCTCCTCGAAATGATACTTCCAGAACTTCTGAGGTAAATTTTTGCAGGATTATTATCAAGATAGTATTATTCCTCACAGCATCGTAAAGTACATAAGTCTGAAAGTGAACTCGCGGTGTGTGTTATCCAGCTGATGTGGGCGTTTCACAGGTTTGTTTGGATCGCCTCACATTTGCGTTTGAATAGCGCGCGCTCTCCGTGGGCGGAGTCACATTAAAACTTAATGAGCTGAGATGAGAACGACTGACATCTCTCTCTTTGCATGCATATTACATAAACTGTGAATATTTGTTTTTTATAAAAATTACTTCATTTTAAAGAAGAGAATTCAAGCTTCATGCCTGTGTGACTGTATGCCTGTTTGACTGAGTATTCGCTGAGTTACAGTTCATTTTCGGACGCGTTTCAGAATTGACTTCACTGACGGAGAGTAGGCAGAACTCGCATCATGTTTATTTTTCTTTATTTGGCGAAAAGCACAACACTTTGTTTTTATTATGAGCATACACAAAAAAAATACACACTAAACAGGATCGATTGATGTATAACACAAGCATATAAGATAAAAATTAATATTTTTTTTAAATTTTTTTTTTACACTCATATGGAAAAAAACGAGCCTATCGCGCCGGCGCGACAGCCGACCTCAGGGGGTTAAGCATTCAGAATTATAGCCACGTTAATAACGTTTGTAAGAAACCAAACCGTTTGTAAATCCGTCCAGATTTCAGCGAGATAAGAGGATTTGTGTGCGTGCTGCTCACTCACCTTAATTCACAGAGCCCTGTCCTAAGATGGCCGCCGGTGATGCCGGAAGTGACTCCGCCTTGAGCCATCTAGCCTTTATATGATATCTATGAGATTATGCAGTCAGCTGCAGTGGGCTGAGTCAGCTGGCCGGAGTCCGCTGTTCTGCTGAATAGATACTCGTTCCGCTGCCTGCTGTTTTCGTCGGCGAGAAGTCTTCTTCAGAAATCAGCAGTGATTTTGTCCCTGAAGGAGATCAAATCTGAATCCTATTGCGAAATGAGCATCTTTTATAGACAGATGCCCTGCCCCTTCTGGTGGGCTCTGCGTTAAGATTGGCGGCAGGTGCACCGATTGGTTTACACAGTTACGCCATAGGTTCGTGCAGTTCCCACTGACCAGCCAATAGCGTGCGTTTACTCTCTGCACCGTTATGGCTGTGCAGTAGCACTGCGTTATTTAATAAAAAGACTTCAGTATTCTGAGAAAAAGGGGTTTTCTCCATAGCGTATAGCTACACAATATGACTGACCATTCAAAAGGGAACAAGGCCTACACTATTGTCTTCTGCTTATCTGAGTTCAACTCATTTCATAATTAATGAACCTTACAGAGTTATTGAAGCAAATCACCACTAAACTGAATTGATCTGAATAATGACTCTATTGTCTTTACAGGAGTCAGGAGAATCTGTTTGCATCATTGTTTTTCCATTTATACCAGTGAAGCTGTTCTGAATCAGTCTGTACTGTATAAAGTACTATTTAAAGTCTCTCTAACACAATTAAACACTCTTAATGAAAGATTATTTTTTTTATCAGAACAACTTTAAGAAATCCTTAGAATTATATTAAAAATGTTGATTAGACTATAAATTAGTTCAGTCATTCAGGTCATTTGATGATTATGTCAAAACATAACACCACCTGATCACCTTTTCTCTCGTCTGGTTGTTACAACCCTTAAAACGGGGAAGTCTTTTCTTTGAGTTTTCCGCGTACAGTCGACACCGTTGTCAAAACAATCCCCATTCACACGGATCCGCAAAAACGACTAAAAACACTGTATTCTGCTGCCAGGCCATCAGATGGTGATGAAACACTATATACTGAACACGTAATATGTATGTGCATGACCTCGTCGTCTTCAGAGATTCACATTTTGATTGTTTACGAGGAGACCGTTTTCAAACATTTGCGTTATCAGGCACCCAAAACACCATTGTCGTGTAAATGAACGAAAAAAGTGTAACATGGAAAACGGTGTTGTGTAAACAGCCCCTAAGAGAGTTAAAATAACACTGAAGCAGTGTTAAAGTTATAATTCAGATATAATTAAATTATAGTTAATTATTAACTGATTAATTGAGTGATAATTGACAATTATTGAAGTCACCTGATGTTAACAAGCAGAATCACTGAAGGAGAAAATCACACCGTTATGGTGATCAGTGTTTTCTTTAGTTGGGCTCTTGACTTTTTAATGTACCCTTATTTTAACACTTTTGAGTGTGATCTAAAATAAAGAGTTAGAGTTAATTTAACTCTGGAGTTTTTGCTGTGTATATACAGATGAAGTGTGATCTTGACGCATCTGTCAGTGAAACACTTCTGGAGGATGTGAATTTGTGGTTTCACAAGCACAAACTTAGTAGCCTAATAAAAGCTTCATGGTACACACACACCACGCAGGCCTGATGTCAGCAATGGCATGAATCCTGTCAGACAGTTATGGCCCATGTGTGGCCCTTGTCTTTAAACCAGATCTAGGCCACTTCAGGACCGTCATTCTTTGCGGCATGAGGACCGAGGGAAAATGGGCTCTGTGGACCAGAGCTGGGCCAGACAAACATTGATATATGGGAAGGTGTGATGAAGTAAACTTCAGAGCCAATTCTTTCTTTTGGGAGACAATAACTTTATTTATTGTGCACTTTCAAATTTAAAACTTTGAAGAACGTTTACATTCACAAACAGCTTTATTACACGCTGCATGAAAGGGAATATTCGAAAAAACATAAAAGGGGAACTTTAACTCTTTGGGCCCTATTTTAACGGAGGCCAGCTAGTAGTCGCTGTGCAAGTAAACCTCACTCCTCTGATCTTTAGCCTCCTTGTTAGAGTGCCTGACGATCTGAAACACAAGTATCAAACGCGAAACGCAAGTGACTTTGTGGGCGGGTCTTGGGTGCTGTTGCTATTATACCGGCGGGATAAATGACTCTTGCGCCCGACGCAAATCTAAAATGGGTTGGTCTGAAGTAGCTTCATTATTCATAGGTGTGGTTTGGGCGTAACGTGAAATAAACCAATCTGAGCGTCATCTCGCATTCCCTTTAAGAGCAGGCGCGCTTGTTCCATGGCAGATTGCTATTATAATGGTGGATTTGCCAGATGCACACCAGGAGCGGTTCACAGCCGAGGAGACCGACGTTCTCGTCAGGACTGTAAAACACAGAAAAGTGACATTGGGGATGGAGAAACCCACCCAAATTAACTTCGGTTAAACAGGTGTATAATAATTTGGGTAAATGTGTAAGCTAAATTTATGCCTATTTTTTCACATCTTCATGGACACCACAATGATTTCCCTCATGTGGAGTATTTTTCCTCATAATTATGTAGGGGTGTGCATTGGCACTGCCCTCACGATTCGATTCGATTATGATTCACCAGGTAACGATTCGATTCAATTCGATTCTACGATGCATTGCGATGCATCAAAATTCTACTGCACACAACAAGGCAGAATTTTCATCAGTCATGAGGCAATACAAGCAGTCAGATATTGAACAACAGATATGTATGTGTGCTATGTGTGTATTATCACTCTCCTGTATCTTTGACATAAATGTCATTAAATAAAATAAAATTGAATGGTACAGGGTATTGGATATGGCATTTTCAAACCTGAAAAAGAAAGCATAAATCACTGCTTTCAGAGCTTTGAATGAGAAATGTTTCTCTTCTCTCTGCTTGAGAACCATTTGAAATTAAATTTCAACTTTATTGTCCAACTCAAGGCCATAAAATAAACAGTGTAGGGTGTAACGGTTCACAAAATGCATGGTTCGGTTCAATACGATACACTTGTGTCACGGTTCGGTACGTTCTCGATACAGCAAAAAGAAAGAAATGCCAGAGAAATTTCCTTGATTTTTTTTTTATTCTTTTTTATTAGAACTAACATCATAAAGTATGATTTTTTTTTTTTTTCCTTGAGCAATGATGGAGCTATAATTGACTCTTCTTAGGAGCATTTAAAACAAAACAGCTCCTTGGAAAAAAATAAATGTAATATTTTGTGCTTATAAACAAAGGTTTATTTTAGTTCAGATTAACATGTTATTCATAATGTCGAAATAAATTCGACATAACGTTACTTGAAAGCATTATAGCCTACTATTCCTGCCAAACTTCCAAAGTTGCAGTTAGTGTTACTACAGTAAATCCATGGTGAATATTGCAGATCTGTGGACACTAGATAAGTTCATTCATGCCACAATGTTTCTTCCTGGTTTCCACGTCAGCGCTGTTTGATCCGTTAATAACGGAGAAATGTGAATGTTTCTCACTAGATCTCGCAGCGATGTTATTACTTTAGTGGCGAGTTCAAATGCTTTCTTTACTGGATCTCTTAGCGTTGTGTAGTATAAGATCGGCTCGCTGATAAACAGTCCGTCACAACTAGCTCAGTTTCGTTCCGCTACATTGCGTTTCCCATTTGATGTTGTGGTCGCGCCAGCGTCTACATTATGAGCGCGCTCGCGACGCGCTTACATTTGAAATAACCGTTCGGTTTGAAAATGCGTGCCTTGTACCGAACGGTTTAGTACGAATACGCGTACCCTTACATCCCTAAAACAGTGACATAATCGATTATGGCACTTTGCCGCATCGATGCTGAATCGTGCATGCCCCGCATTGCGATGCATCGCCGAATCGATTATTGTTGACACCACTATATGTATGGTTTGCAAAAATGGCAACTGCTGTGTAGATGAGAGAAGCAAATTGTATGCGCGTTGTGCACACGCTACATTATGGCCAAGCATGCGCCCTTAAAATAGCATCTGAATGTGCCACTGAAAACGCGCCACTGTCTTTAGACTAGGTTTTTCCTGGTCTGTGGCAGAATTGTTTTCTAGAACTGCAAAATAACACCAGAGAACGTTTGCGCCGGAACACGCCTCCTCTTTGCGCTGAACCGCCCCCGGAGAGCACAAGTTCATTTCCTAGTTTACCAACGTGCGTCTGTGGAGGGAAAAGTCTGCTGTGCGTCGGGTGCAAAATAGGAATGATACATGCATCGGTGTACAAAGTCAATTGCGCTGGGTGCAAGATAGGGCCCTCTGACTCATAAGTCAAAAACCACCTCAAGCGAGCATGAAAACTTTTTTGCAAATTAAGGGATTTTTATTAGAAATTTGACATTTCCATCACTCGTTTCTAATGCGATACTTCAAAATGCGCATAAAAACTGGTTGATGGAAACATAGCTAATGAGAGGATCAATATTTCTGGATACCACTGTACAGTTCAGCTCACTTTCTGATCCAGAGCTTTTCAAAGTCAACACAGTTTTACACCAGAGATCTTCTGATCGCTTCTTCAGCTGTGTCATAGAGTCAGGACTAAACGCTCAGTTGAAGAGATCAGAGGAAGTTACCAACCAGAGGAGGGGCAGATGATGTTTAAAGGAAGAGCTGTAACTATATATAATGAAGAGGAAGACTGACAGAAACACAAAATGGCTGATAAGTGTGATCTGTGTCTGCTGGGACTGATCATTCTCTCTTCACTTCTCACAGGTAAAGAAATCTGTATTTTCTCTAAAGACATTTAGTGGAATTAGTCTGGAAAGAGTTCATTTGAACATGCTCAGTTTATTCTTGCACACATTCACGTTGTGATCTCAGAGTTGTGTATTGATACACACAGATCATACTGTATTATTCCTGATACTGGACATAGTGTCTCAAAGAATGAGTGTCTCAAACATCTGAAGATGAAGAATTATCTTCATATTAAGAGTGTAACGCCCGTGTCACACATACTCCGTTTGCAGTGCGTATGCGGTTTGTATTTTTTTTTCTGCAGGTTAGAGCTTTAACAGGTTAGAGCTTTCACACTGCACGTGGATCCGTTCCAGCTGCGGTGCGTATACAGCAGTGCAGCGATCGTTTTTATGAGTCTATTTTTGCTGTGCTGCACGCGCTGAATTAAAGTGACAGTGCATGGTTCGTGGTCAAAATGTACACAGATTGACATGAAAATATAATAATCTCACCATAAATGCATTTAATTAAATAAAATGTATTAAAGAGTGTATATGTGTACAAAGAGAATCGCAATGCTGACAAAACTTTTTTAAAATAAAAGTTGCTGATAACTTCTGGATTTGAAATAAAAATAGTGAGTAAATGTGTTTGAGGTACAGCCGCGTATCAGTACTGCAAACGCAGCATATGTGAAAGCACTACGCACTGCAAACGGAGTATGTGTGAAACGGGCGTAAGGGTGGATTTCCTGCAGAGGTTCAAGCTGCAAGACTGCTGAATGACTAAAGAAACATTGTCAGTAAGATGGTAGAAAACTGTACATTTCTTGTCTATTCCACCCACTGCTACTTATACCAATGATGGAAATAAGCACAGTTACAATAGATTAATATGTGGGAGAGCGTTGCTATAGAGAGTGACGATATTGTATTGCAATATGTAGCACTTCAAAGTCAATACCATATCAAAACTATTTAGGACATTATTTGTAATTGAAAAGGTTTAATGACAAAATATGGTTATAGTTATACTTAAAATAGTTACAAAATAGATGAATGAGATGATGATAACTTATACCATTAATCTTAGCTGTGTAAATGTTTCTGGAGCGATAGATGGGGGGGGGGGGGGGTAAGAGACAAATAAAAGAGGAAGTAAAGAGAGAGGGGGGGGCAGAGAGAGAGAGAGTAAGAGACAAAGAAAAGAGGAAGTAAAGAGAGAGAGAGAGAGGGGGACAGAGAGAGAGAGAGAGAGTAAAGAGAGAGAGAGAGAGAGAGAGAGAGAGAGAGAGAGTAAGATACAAAGAAAAGAGTAAGTAAAGAGAGAGAGCCCCAAGAAAGGGACCCAGAGAATCAGAAAGAAAGAGAGCCAGAGCATATAAAGAGACAGAGCAACAGTTTCAATCTTCTTTTATCCTTTCCTGACCTTGTGACTTTAACCCAACTGTGAGACGTTTAAACTGACCAATCAGATCATTTGAACTTCCCCCACCGTACTAAAGGTGTAACGATTCATCGAGCTGGCCTACAGGCTTTGATCACTATCTGTGTCTTTGGGAACTCCAAATGGTCCTTGTGGTGGAAAGAGGGGGTAGAAAAACAGTCAAGATTATTTCAATTCTACAAGAGTGTGTCAGTGATTTGAACAGCTCTCTGATAAATACTAATAGTTTATTCTGGAGAGTGTGTTATTTGCATTAAGTGAGGAAAAAACGGTAACACTTTTCAAATATAGCTGCAATTATCGGGGCCAAGCGAAGAAGACGACAAGACATGCCAACATGGCTGAAAGTGTCAGACCAACTGCAACAATGAGCAATTAAAGACATTTAAAGAGGATTTGGGGCAAATGGCTGAAAAATCATATATACAGTAACTTATAAGATGATTTAATGGATTATCACTTTAGACCAATAGATGGTGCAGTTACTAAATCGATGTGATGTGGCCAGAGTGAAATGACAATGACACATATGATGTTTTATTAACAAGGTTCGGGAGGAGCACGTTTAGATAATTAACACAGGTGGAGAGCACTCAGCAATCAATGGTGAGAGGTATATATACTCAGCAGTCTCACCTCATTCCATTGACAGTTTTTGCAGCATGTAGCCAGACAGTATCGTCCTAACAGGTCCGAATCGAGCAATTCCCGTCCGATGAATAATCTCTCGTCTTTGAAGAACCTCTGCCGCAATCCTCTGACCAACATCGCGGGCGTCAGGCTTACAAACGGAATCATAACCACGGGCGAAACATCCGCGATCTCCTTCCGTGTATTTCTCTACACCGGTCCATACAACAATTTCCGCCATTAGAGAAATGGTTAGTAAGGCAATGCCGCCCTCTTTACGCGAGGGAAAGGGTCTTCCTCCTTCGCCAGGCCGCCACAGCTGGCCCTAAAGTAAGCCGCGCCGTGCCGCGCCGCAGATTGAGTTCCGGCCAGTCCATACTCAACGTTTGCCGGGTCAACTCAGTGAGTGCTCAGCTCGGCCCTTCTCGTGTCTGTCTTGGTTGAGTTTAACATTGCTTCAGTTGTTTGAGTCACGAGCCAGTCATGCCATCTGTATACAAATTTGATCGGGGAAATGCACGTTTTAAATTGTTTCTGTACAAATGATTTACTGTCATACAGTAGGTCGCACGTTACGTGCAGATTGATCTCAGAATCATTAAGTACCATCGTTAACACTGTCCTGCAATTTATCTGCAAAATCTCGTAAAAAAAAAAAAAAAAAAAAAAAAGCAATGTGTTTCATGCCAAGAGATTAGTAATCCTTAATTGAAACACAGTTATACAAGATGCCTACATTTATGCAAGCTTCGTCTTTTACCATAAACCGTCTCTTTTGTACTTAACTAAATAAACTTCAGATAATCAAATTCTAAACGCAAACTGTTATCTTTGCTCGGTCACTTAAACTTCAATGCGCATAATCCCGCAAGGATTTCATCTCGCCTCCTTTTTCTCGCGTCTTTGATCTAAAGCACAAGAAGACGAGCGTCGGCCCGCTAAGCCCCACTCTCCTCCTCCCTTTGTTCAGCCACACACCACAGGAGCTCAGTTTCTCCAGGTAAGTTTATCCACCGCTGCAGCAGTGATGTCTCCTCTGGTCCTGGAGGAGCTCAATTTCTCTGGTAAAATTCTCTAATATTGCAACAGTAATGTCTCCTCCGCGCTCACTAGAGCTCTGTTTCTCTGGCTAATCTTCTCCACTGTCACAGCAGTGATGTCTCCAATGCTCCCACTGGAGCTCTTTTACTCTGGCTAATCTTCTCCACTATCACAGCAGTGATGTCTCCTCCGCGCTCACTAGAGCTCTGTTTCTCTGGCTAATCTTCTCCACTGTCACAGCAGTGATGTCTCCTATGCTCCCACTGGAGCTCTTTTACTCTGGCTAATCTTCTCCACTGCCACAGCAGTGATGTCTCCTATGCTCCCACTGGAGCTCTTTTACTCTGGCTAATCTTCTCCACTGTCACAGCAGTGATGTCTCCTATGCTCCCACTGGAGCTCTTTTACTCTGGCTAAATTCTCCACTGCCACAGCAGTGATGTCTCCTATGCTCCCATTGGAGCTCTTTTACTCTGGCTAATCTTCTCCACTGTCACAGCATGTCTCCTCTGCTCCCACTGGAGCTCTTTTACTCTGGCTAAATTCTCCACTGCCACAGCAGTGATGTCTCCTATGCTCCCATTGGAGCTCTTTTACTCTGGCTAATCTTCTCCACTGTCACAGCAGTGATGTCTCCTCTGCTCCCACTGGAGCTCTTTTACTCTGTCTAATCTTCTCCACTGCCACAGCAGTGATGTCTCCTCTGCTCCCACTGGAGCTCTTTTACTCTGGCTAATGTCTCCACTGTCACAGCAGTGATGTCTCCTATGCTCCCACTGGAGCTCTTTTACTCTGGCTAATGTCTCCACTGTCACAGCAGTGATGTCTCCTATGCTCCCACTGGAGCTCTTTTACTCTGGCTAATGTCTCCACTGTCACAGCAGCGATGTCTCCTATGCTCCCACTGGAGCTCTTTTACTCTGGCTAATCTTCTCCACTGTCACAGCAGTGATGTCTCCTCTGCTCCCACTGGAGCTCTTTTACTCTGGCTAATCTTCTCCACTGTCACAGCAGTGATGTCTCCTATGCTCCCACTGGAGCTCTTTTACTCTGGCTAATCTTCTCCACTGTCGCAGCAGTGATGTCTCCTATGCTCCTACTGGAGCTCTTTTACTCTGGCTAATCTTCTCCACTGCCGCAGCAGTGATGTCTCCTATGCTCCCACTGGAGCTCTTTTACTCTGGCTAAATTCTCCACTGCCACAGCAGTGATGTCTCCTATAATACTTGATCAAACAAAGTAAGACTGACCAAACCAAAAAAGGTCACTTTATCTACATTTTTAACCTCGCTTCGCAAATCCAACCATACCAGTCAATTCTGGCATATCTGCAATGGAGAAGTTCTCAGGCTAAATCTCCTCTGGAACCCCTGTTCTTAGATGAATCCAAAAAAAAAAAAAAAAAAAAAAAAACTCTTTTCTCTTTCATCCAGCGATGCAGTATGAGAAACTCCTGGGCAAGCACTCATTTTCCTGTTTCCTTTCCGTCCAGCGAGCATTGGTCTCACAGCGGACGGAGTGAGAACTTTCCCAGTGGAGCACTTACATTTTCTCTTTCATCCAATGATGCAGTGTGAGAGAATCTCCTGGGCAAGCACTCATTTTCCTGTTTCCTTTCCGTCCAGCGAGCATTGGTCTCACAGCGGACGGAGTGAGAACTTTCCCAGTGGAGCACTTACGTTTTCTCTTTCATCCAATGATGCAGTGTGAGAAAATCTCCTGGGCAAGCACTCATTTTCCTGTTTCCTTTTCCGTCCAGCGAGCATTGGTCTCACAGCAGACGGAGTGAGAACTTTCCCAGTAGAGTACTAATGTTTTCTCTCTTCTTCCAGCGACGCAGTGTGAGGAAATCTCCGAGGCAAGCACTCACTTTCCTGTTTTCTGTGAACTACAACCGCTCCCCGTTTACAGACCAACAGGGGACGTCAGCCAGGCAGTGAGCCACCATTACGGGCCTTCCCGGTCATCATCCAAGCCCTTCTTGAGATACCAGCCCGCCAAACTCGGCACTTTGGGGGATCTTTAGTCCGGCGGCTGTCCTCTTTAGCCTTTGGGGGGAGTACTCTGGGTTCAGGCTGAACTCCGAGCTCGGAGCCCTCCCTCCGGACAGCACGCCATATACGCATTAAACTTACCCATTCAAATTATATGTAAGTGTGAACTCGTGAAATTATGTTTTATTAACAAGGTTCGGGAGGAGCACGTTCAGATAATTAACACAGGTGGAGAGCACTCAGCAATCAATGGTGAGAGGTATATATACTCAGCAGTCTCACCTCATTCCATTGACAGTTTTTGCAGCATCCCTCCACCACCCCTTCTCCACGCTTCTAGTCCTAAACACTTACATACGGGGGGAGTACTCTGGGTTCGGGCTGAACTCCGAGCTCGGAGCCCTCCCTCCGGACAGCACGCCATATACGCATTAAACTTACCCATTCAAATTATATGTAAGTGTGAACTCGTGAAACAAAGTTTGGTGTCAATATGTCAAGGCATTGCAGAAATAAAGCCTGAAAAGTCATTTTAGCATCATGCCTAAAATTTGCTGCTGTGCTATACGAAAACGGTTTCGTCTATCAACATGAAATCCGTAACTTTTAGTCGGCACAGTCTGGAGATGATAGGATTCAATTTTGGTGAAAATTTGATAAACGGTCTAAAAGGAGTTTGAAAAAGTAGGTATTGAAAGAAAATCAAGATGGCGGACAGGAAGTTTGACCAAATAAGGTAAACTATCTATGTATCGATGTTCTCGGCGTGACCCAAGGAATTGTTTAAGACCAGTGGCATTACGATAGGCAGATTTATTCAAAAGTTATTAGCATTTTTGGAAATTTTGTTATAACTTTTTTACCACATGGTGGCGCTGCCCTGAAACTTTTTGAGTACCTTCAAGGCATGGTGCCGATGACTCATACCAAGTTTCTTAAAGATACGCTAATGCGTTCATAAAGCATAGCAGGTTTTTTTTTTTTTTTTAAATAATAACATTACAAATGTTGGATGACAGCATGAATACCAATAAAAGAAAAAGACACAAAACACACAAAGGACACACGGAAGGGTAACTTAAAGGGAACATACAAATAAACCCCGGCAGCAAGGGCGTAGGTTTGGCCTCAGCTTTGGTGGGGACATCCCTCCTCCCCCGGAATTATTTTGTTGTAAGATACCAGTGCTTTAATGGCGATTTCAGACTGTTGACAATACAGAATATCACAATACAGAAGTGAATCTACTTCATCTCATTGTATCCTGACCCCAATACACCATCCTGTATACTGTCCCTAAAGAGCTAGTATAACTGTATAATCTCAAAAATGCACTCTCAAAAAAATAAAATAAAAACCTGAGACTGTGTAATGCTGAACAACCAAACGTTTTATTAACATAAATTATTAAATAATGAACAAATGAATAAAATACACACGTATCATAGTATGCATTCAACACAACAAATCCATTATTATTATCTATTATTATTATTAATATCCATGATTACAGTATTCCATTAATACTAAAATTGTATCTACTATTCTATATCAAATTCTATTGATATATTCTATTCTTAAATATTAAATTATTAGGCTACACTCACTCACAAATACATTACATACATTACATAAATAGAATGTAGAAACGAAAAATGTCTCAGATCCACTGTTTATGTTGACTGCAAGATTCTAAGTTAAGGTCAGCTAATTAACATTCAGTGACTTGCTAACGTAGCATTCTATCATGATAGCGCGACTTCTATGAGTCTATCAGTGCTGTGCTGCACAGCCTAATCAATACTCTTAACCTTAGCTGAAAGATTGCTGCTGCTAGGTTTAACTGTAACAACATCCTGGGTAACACATACTATCACCAATACTATTTTCCACAGTAGAATCTGCATTTGAAAGCCTGGTCAGTCACTACTAGCCTACTGTTTATTTGTGTGGCTAGTTATTTTGCCTACTTACACTCTGCTTTATGAAAAAGCTTCGTATGTCCCCTTTCTTCTTCTTGGGTGGCATAGCTGATCTATCTACAAAGTACAAAAAGTGGCAAAAAACGGAATATTAAAATGTTTTACTCTGGCCTTTGTATGTGGCAGAGAGACAGCCCTGGTAACTTACCGTCGGCGTCGTCGACACGCGCGCGCGCACACACACACACACACACACACACACACACACCACCCGCTCGCTGCCAGTGCAAGCACAAAAGTAGTCCCGGCCCGCGCGTGTAGCCTGTCAGATACACCGCCGCCAATCAAATTACGGCGTTTCTTGTACTGTCGTTGTTTTGGCCGTTGGAATCGATCCAAATAGCAGCGCAAAGATCCAAATAGCAGTTCAAAGGAGCTTGCTAAATATTGGTGGGGACAAATTTGTCATCTCAAAATATTGATTGGGACTAGTACCTAGCGTCCCCCCCTAAACCTACGCCCATGCCCGGCAGCCAATTACAGCACAGAATAATGCATCATAAATTTAAAACAATTCTTTTAGAGCTTGGGCTGTACTACTCCAATAAGTGACCGTTTGTATTCTAGCCCCATTAATCCTTGCAGTGCTGCGTTCTAAACAAGCAATATAATGAAAAGACAGCAGCCAGAATCTTCTAAGATCCATGTCAGGAGTGAACCATTGATGTATAATTGTTTTTTTAGCAGCAGTGAAACCAGATATTAGCAATCTTCTCTGAACTAACCTAAAGTTGTATGAAGAATCATTATTCAACAACATAAGACAAGGGTCGAGGTCAAACTGCAACTTTGTGATATGTTTTAGTACTTGAACTACATGTTTCCAAAAATGGGGTATAACTGAACAGTCCCAAAACATATGCAAAAAAGTACCTTTAGAGTTATTGTTACACAGACTGCAATTAGGATTTAATGAGAGTTTCATCAAGTATCGCATGTATGGGGTACAATACATTTTGTGTACAGTTTTGAAATGAATAAGAATGTGCGAGGGGTTTTTGGAGGTAAGACAGAGATTTGACCAAACTGTATTCCAGTCAGGACTATAGCCCAACCATGAGAGTTCTCTCTCCCACACAGCTAATACCTTCAGGGTCTTATATGAACATTCAAGTAGTTGTTTATAAATCAAGGAGACTGTGCCCTGAATTTTCCCAGTATTTTTGAACCACTTTAACAATGGGTGATCATCTAGGCTAGAATTCCAAGGTACCCCGTATTCTTTCATTGCAGAACTCAACTTCAAGTACATAAAAAAGGAGGTACCTGGCAAAGAATAATCCGCTTGAATATCTGCAATCCACTGGCATTGAATATATCACCAAATGTGAACACACCTTTTAAGGACCCGGAAGGGTAAATGAAAGGTTGATTACCAGATAATAGGCGGGCATTGTTCCAGAGAGGAGACTGACGTGAGATTTTTTAGCATGACCTGTAATCTTTTCTGCATTGAACCAAGCTTTTAAAGTAACTGAAATAATATTTCCGAACTTCTGATGTAAACTTCTTGAGCCTACACCAGTAAAAGGCAGATCTTGAAGTCTATGGGGAAGAACACAGTCAGACTCACTTCTTCTCCAGGGTACTTTGGAGTGAGTGTCCACCCAAACACGCATGGCCCTAATTTGGAAAGCAAAGTAGTAAAGCATTAAATTAGGAAGTGCAAGACCGCCATGCAGTTTTGCACGCTGTAACACTGAAAGGCTGACTCTAGGACGCTTACCACCCCAGATGAATTTAGAGATTAATGAATTCATTTCTTTGAAAAAATTTGGGGGAGGAAACCACGGGAGCATGAAGAATAAAAAGTTTACTCTGGGTAAAATGTTCATTTTAACCGTGCTAATTCTAGCTTGCATTGACATTTTTACGTTGTCCCACCTCTGTATGTCCTGCTTAATTTTCTGACTGATTTCAAAAAAATTTGTCTGAGCAATCCTAGACAAAGAATCAGCAATTTTAATACCAAGATAGGTGCATGAATTAGCAAAGACAAGGCCACTAGGTAGAGATGCTGCTTTAGTAATGCTATTAAGTGCCATTAAGGATGACTTATCCCAATTTATTTTATAACCAGACATAGTGCTAAAGGAGTTGAACAAACGCAAAACTTCTGGCAGAGAGGTATTTAAGTCTGAAAGATAAAGCATAATGTCATCGGCATATAATGAGATGTGGTGATGTGAGCTGTTAATAGTTATAGGTACTACTTTTTGGCTTTGTCTAAGAGCTTGTGCGAGAGGTTCTAGTGAGAGTGCAAATAAAATTGGTGACAGGGGATAACCTTGCCGACAACCTCTTTGAAGTAAGAAAGGTTGTGATTGACAGAAACCTGTTGATACGTAAGCAGAAGGACATTTATATAACAATCGTATAATATTTAGGAACTTGGAGCCAAATCCAAAATGCTCCAGAACAGCCCACACATAATCCCATTCAAGCCTATCAACAGTGGTGGACAGTAACGAAGTAAATGTAATTCGTTACTGTACTTAAGTAGTTTTTTTGTGTATCTGTACTTTACTTGAGTATTTAAATTTGGGAAGACTTTTACTTTAACTCCACTACATTTCAAAGTCAAATATCTTACTTTTTACTCAACTACATTTTCAAAATCAGTCGTTCCTTTTTATTTATGAGTGGATAAAAACTGGTCAAACGAGCCACCAATCACTAGCCTACAACGTGCGTGCTTTGTTTTGAACTTGCCTTGGCGCTATCTGCGTGAACCAGAGCCGTTATGAGAGTTGCGACCATAGACAGCATAGACCCCTTCAATGTTTGTAAACATCGAACGCCTAGGTTGGGTGCGCGCGCAGCATGGGGTCAGAAAAATGGTGCGGCTAATACACCGGCATATATATGCACTGTATTTGCCATCACAGGAACGGGAACAGAACCATAATAAACTTGTTTTAGCTAATGGCGATTGTCTGCCTGATTAGATTCCTGCACGGGTTCGGACGAGTGACCCGCAAATTTTGCTCAAACGGGTGAAAAATATCCAAAGTGTGTCGGGTCGGACACGGGGGAAACACGGGTCTAAACACGGGTTTAAAACAATCACATGCAAACGTAAAAATATATTCAGATTTTTAGGAACACGTCTACACAAATATGCCTGATTGCCTGTATTTCAAGTTGATAAAATAATTTAAAATCCACATCAGTTTATTTGCCCACGCGCCACGCCCTCCCAGGAATCTTTCACTTTTAAAAATGCATCATAACCGCGTGCGCGACCTGCTTGCAGTCGTCGAGATGGATGCTGAGGAGTTGAAGAAAGAATAGCTAGTGGAGATTGTAAAGTTGTCGACAGTCATCAAAAATCAAGTCCAGTGTGTGGGAGAAATTTGGAGTTATCTGAAGAAAATATTGTGAACGGCTTATTTGCTGCATGCATTTTCGTGTTGGATAGCCGCAAATGTGGAACTTCATCGCCGAGGAAGCACGCAGATAACTGTGGTAACAAAACCAAGCAGTTCTGTCGAACAGTGTTTTTTTTTTTTATTTAACACTGTTAAGTATGTGTATTTTTTATATAATAAACGAGCAGACTGGGACAATGCTATGATCAAAGATGCTCGTGTTTATTGTGTTATTGACAGTTATTGTGACAACAACGGTATAGTTAAGCCCTGGTAAGTAAACAAATGTTTTCTGTAAACTGTAGACTGGTTTAATAGTTAGGTGAAGTTCGATATCTGGCATTAATTTGACCTGTGTCATGCTACTTAGCAGATAGCTGCAGTATCTGAACCATAGGCTGTAAAAAAAATAGATCTGAACAGATGTCGTCTATTTTTATTTTTTTTAAACGGATGAGATCCTGCAGGAATCTTGAAAAACTTGACTCCACAACTGGTGTGATTTTCACAGTCCACGACGCAACAATAAGGCATTTTTTCTTGACGAGAAATTCTCTGGTTAACACACAATTCAATGGGATGGAATGAACTTTCTGACCCCGACATGCGCACTGCGAACTTAGAATTTTCCTGTGACGTCGACCGCGAAGGGGTCTATAAGGTTGCGAGAACTTGCGACACACTATAGGCTTGTTCGACTTGAACCGGAGCTGCACAGACCGATCCGTTTATGACATCGCGAGAGTGATTGAAAAGCATACAGAGCCGTCTACACTAGTAAACTCTAATCGATCTATCTCGAGTCGCAGTATTTTAATATCATTCAGCGAATGGTCTGTGCAGTGTGCAGCCACTGCAATCTCGCCGCCGCGCGGTCACGTGATTCGTGTAGCTATCAATAGTTCCAAACAAATCGCGTTGCCAATAATTTGAGATGGTCCTCAATGCAGAGCATAAAATCCAGGGGGAGGAGTTGGATAAAATCCAACTCCTCCCACCTTACATATACCTAAACCTACCCGTCTCCACCCCCTGATCCCTAAACCCACCCCTAAACCTACCCATCTCCACCCCTAAACCTACCAATCTCCACCCCTTATATAAGATCCGACTCCTCCCCTCGGATCTTGTGTACTGCATTGAGGTGCTACTGAATAATTTTAAGCGGGGCAGAGAGAAGCAGCTATTATTGCAGCAATTATCGGTAAATATTGACGCATAATGAGCATTGCTTATTAGGTTGACACTAAAATTACTTGCATATAATAGCATTTTTTTTCTGGGGAGTAGCAGAAACACTGCATTAATACGTTTTGGTGTTTAATTTTGGAGGGAAATAGGCTGCTCCCATAACGTAGAAAAATAAATAAATAAATAAATTATATATATATATATTATATATGTATAAATGTGTGTGTGTGTGTGTGTGTGTGTGTGTTTAATGGCATTGTGCAGGTTTATGTGAATGTATCATAACATTAGGATGTTTATAATAGGCCTATTATAACTAGACGCTCGTGAATAATATATACAGTAAATACTGTAAATGTATTATACCTTATGGGAACAGTCCCCTTCCGTCCAAAATTAAACACACAAAAAATTTATTCAATTCAAATATATATATAATATAAATATATATATAGACTAATTAATGTCATTTTATTAATAGATTGATGTGCGAAGAGTGACATTAGAGTCTTCACGTAGACTGAGTTAAGCAAGAGTCTTGTGACAAAAATAATAATAGGACAATTATAGCCATAAAAAAATCATAGTACTTGGATACTTAAGTACATTTGAAGGCAAATACTTTTGTACTTTTACTCAAGTGAATGTTTAAAGGCAGCACTTCTACTTTTACTTGAGTAATATTTTACCTTGAGTATCTTTACTTTTACTCAAGTACATGGTATGTGTACTTCGTCCACCACTGCCTATCAAATGCTTTGAGAGCGTCCAAAGAAAAAATGGCAGAAGTAGCATTAGTTGCCTTAGCGTAATCAATAATGCGTAATAGTCGGCGCATGTTTCGGGTCTAGGATCTTGATGTCGGCTGATATCAGAGATATTGGACAATAACTAGAACAACTTAGTGGATCTTTGTCTTTTTTAAGCTTAATCTTGTAGACCCATGGCATATTAAAAATGGTAATTCTAAAGTTTACACATTCTATTCTGCCCGTCACAAGTCGTTTTCTAGGATCGATTATATTCTGGTTGATCCTTCTCTAGTCAAATACATCAGTACTATTGATATTTTGCCTATTTTGATTTTGGATCATTCACCTGTTATCTGTAATATCACTATAGGTGCTAAAGTCTCTAAAGTCAATAGATGGCGCTTTAATACTACATTATTATACGACATCTCCTTCCTAGATCAACTTAGACAAGAATTAATTATTTTTTTTGGGAAATTAATTTCCACTGCCATAATCCACAGACATTGTGGGAAGTTACAAAATGCTTTTAAAGGGGTAATTGCATTTCATATTCTGCCAAAGTCAAGGCCTCTAGGAATAAACGGTTTGAGGAGCTAGAAAAAAAGATTAATGATCTAGATCGTCAACAGGCTTGTGCTTTTTCCGATAAGCTTAATCAGGAGCTATTTTTATTGAAAGCAGAATATACTTCTTTATCTATATCCAAAGCTGAGTTTATCATTCATAGAACAAAGCAAAAATACTATTTTAATGCAGATAGGCCTAGCAGATTGCTTGCACTGAAACTCAAAGAGTGCGAATCTAAAGCCAGCATTGATGTTATTAAAACTGACTCTGGTGAAATTACTACGGACCCAAAGGTTGTTAATGATGAGTTTAGATCATTCTACTCAACGTTGTATTCTTCTGAGGTCTGCCTTGACAGAGGAGAATGTAGTGATTTTCTCAGTCACCTGAATCTTCCCACTTTACTAATATCTGCTCAAGAATTACTGGATGCTCCTCTAACACTGGAGGAACTCCACAATGCAGCTAAATTGTTGAAGAAAGGTAAATCTCCCGGCCCTGATGGAATTCCTCCAGAGCTCTATCTAGCTATCTGGGATATTGTGAGCTCCCTAATTCTGAAGTCCATGAATTATGCCATTGATCATGGTACATGGTACATGATACATGGTTTCTTGGAGTAGTGCAATGGATACATCTTTCCATCGCAAAAATTCCAAACAACGAGTGTGCTTTATTGGTGAGTTTAAACCCCTCACATTCCAAGTTAGAATATTAAAAGCAGACATATTGTGTGGAGGTAAAATGACAAGTGAAGTGTAGAAAAGCCCAGGCCTCGAAAACCATTTGGAAAAAATTGTATGTTAAAATTAGTTGCTGCCGCGAACAAAACACAGATGAACATAAACGCAACTATGTACATACACTTTGCAAGCCGCGAGGATATAACGAATCCCCTGGCTAGCATAGGGCTACAGTTTACAAGAGCCGTGACTGCACAATTGTGGTGTGATCCCAACCACTACTAAGGAAATATTTTTATAGCTAGAATAGGGAAGGATTCAAGATTGTAATACAAATTGTTTAAAAATAAATCACAAAATAAATTCCTATATAAAATCTCAACCTGCTCAGAGATTTAGAAGCCTAGAAAAATAAAATAAAGGGGGACCTACCTCAGTAACCAATAATGTCCATAACCTATTCTGTGGTGTAAAAAAAATGTTAATGTTTCAGACTTTGCATATTATGGTTAACCAAATCACTTGTGTGCAGGGACGGACTGACAATCTGTGCGTTCTGGAAAAGTCCAGAACGGCCGTCCAACCGAGGGCCGTCGGCACAAAAAAAAAAAGAAAAGAAAAAAGTCTAATAAAGCAATCTGAACAGCCAACAGCAGGGGCACTAATATGATCACTTATATGCTACGTGTAAAAAACAACAACTGAGGAAGAAGAGTCGGCCTACCACTGACAGAAAGTTAGTTTTATAAGGCTGTTGGCTAGGCTACTTTTAAATTTGCTTACATTATATTTGAATAGTTAAGTTATCGTATAAGTGGTCTCCATTACGTGGTGCTTGTGAGCTGCCCGCTAAACACATTCTATAAATAGCCCCAACTTGCCGTCGGGGTTCCAGACTTCGAATAAATGGTATCATTTTGTGACCTTTTCAACTAAACGTTTCAATTTGAACTTTTGCCTCTACAAAATTACCCAACTCTCTTTGATTATACGCTGTCATTTGCGTTGCGTATGAGAAACATCAAATGACAAACGCTCAAAAAGCGGAACAAAACTTGTTTAATCTGATCTCAGTCACGCGAACATTATTACACAGAGCTGCACGATCCACTGAGAACCAATTCAATTCAGCGCAGAATTCTGTATCTCTATAAAAAACCCACAGATTCAGGGTTCTCAAGTTTTATCAAAATCTTGGAGTGAGATCACATGCGGTTGGGGGAGGAGCCCTAATGGAGCCCCGCCCCCACCTGTCCCCGCCCCCCAATTTTATCCCTTGTTCATAATTAACCAGCACAAATTAAAAATAACAATTGGTAAATCTGATAAATGACAGAGCAATTAATCACATCAAATATACTCTTTAATGTTATATTTCAAAATTACAACTAAGTTACAAAAATTACAAAAATATAACAAATTGCTCCAAACAGTTTGGAAAAACAAATATTTTTGCATTTTGAATGTGTCTAGTCTAAATGGTATAATGATTTATTGTGTGGTGGGACATTGAGAACAAATGACATATTATTAAGGTATGTTAGTGTGTTTGTGTGTGTGTGTGTGTGTGTGTGTGTGTGTGTGTGTGTGTGTGTGTGTGTGTGTGTGTACACAAGAGTACACACTCCAGCTTATGAAATGTGTTTTGTGTTGCTAGTGTTTGAAAAATACAAATGCATGGCAATCAATGATTAAAGTAACGTTATGTTTTGACAGGATATAAAATATTACCCAGAGCACTCTTGCTTTAATATGTATGTCTTAATGTAACCAGAAATACTATTAATACAGTATAATATATAATATAATTTAAAATAAAATAAATACATTTAAATTTATTTAAAATAAAATGAAGAAATACATCTTCATTCCTTCCCATACCCACTAACATTTCCCTTAGTTTCAGATAATGTAAGCTAGCCAAACTGAGCCAAAGCTTCTGGCCTGGTTGCAAAGTAGTTGTAGAGTTTTTGACTGCATCAATAATAATGTATACTATGGGCTATATATGAAATGTTCCAGCCTTAAAAATGTTAGACGAGCTTTCGTCCAACTTACCTTCTCCATCATCACGACGTGTGTTCGCGCGATGTTGTTGGTTACCTAGTAACGAACGTACGGTGGCCGAGAATGTTCCGTCAACTTCCGTGTGTTCGCGCATCTATGTTGCCTAGTAACGAACGCAATCTGGCCGAGATACGTGCTGGCGGCAGGAAACTTCACTTTGTGTGCCCGCGCCTCATATACAACGTTATATATAAAGCTTGTAGGACAACTTGGTTGGCATTGCCTTTTCAGCGTGAGAAATACACGGTGTGGCGTGTGAGCGTGTGAACTGGTTGAATTGCGTGTGTCTCACGGCCAATGCGTGAGACTTGAGAACCCTGCAGATTACTATGTGATTTAAGATTGTAAAAGTCAGATGAAACAGCGCTGATATAATATTCTCAACATATTGACGCAAAAAAATAAAACAGGCGAAACATTGTTCCGAGAACAAACCAGAAAGACATTTCACACCACAACTTATGAATTAGCCTAACTTTAGTAAAACAAACTTTTTTGGCAGAAATGTGCCTGTATTCATAAAATGCTGTTATATTAATATAGTCATGTATAAATGTAGGCTATTAAATGTAATGTAGTAATGTTTTGTTTAGAAGTTAAATGTTTGGACTACTGTTTTTGATAACACATACAATAGGTTTATAGAAAATCAACAAAAAAAATCAATAAATATTTTCATAATTTTTCAGGATTTTTTTTTTTTTTTAAACGCTTGTAAGTCTGAACCAGAATATCAAGATATTTAATTATTTCCCATATGATGGTGAAAAGTAAAAAAGCTTTACCATGTTATATGTGTAATAAATATTGGAGTATAACAAATAAAAATCCCTTCTAGATTATTTTATCCCTTGAGGTAGCCCTCGCACACAAAAAGGTAGGAAACCCCTGGTATATAGTAACTATGTTTTATAATTAGAAGTTTGTGTAATTTGGGGTTTCTGTAGCCAGTGACATTTCATTATTTGTATTTTATGGCATTGTACATTTTTTTGTTTTTATTTGAAGGCTGAGGCTTCATTAATAAACACAACCCCAATTATCATCATTGGTTTGAGATGTTACTTGCTGTGAATACCTTGTCTGATAGGCTACAGTATTGTGGCATATAGTATCAGGACATCCTGGCTAGTGTCTGTCGCACACGGCTAGAGGCGAATGGCCGGATGATGGGCCTATTTGGGAGAAAAGTCCAGGGCTGTTTTTTAGCCCCAGTCCGTCCCTGCTTGTGTGGCATGTTTGGTATCTATAAAATCCAATCTTCGTCTCTGATTTGTAAATGTACATTACATTTTGCTAACTTTGTGACGCATTAGTATTATAAGCATCTTAAAGATTCTAGTGTGAAACATCCAATCAAATTACATGTTCAAAGGAACAATAGGTCGTAAAAATTTCCCCCAAAGGAAAATTATCTCATTGGCTCTTGCACCTCCAGAAGGTGTTACTTCTTCACACTTTAAAAACCCAAGATCAGCTTTTAGCTATCTCTCTCTTATTCCTGTACTGGAATGCTGACGTGAAGAAGATGCTGAACTAGAAGTTTCTAAGGACCACCAAGCTTGTGCCAGGCTGCGGCCTTGTCTTTCCATTCATCAAAGATACTCTGGAAACCACTGGTTCTCTCTCATCAAGACCACATCAGCAAAGATCAACTGGAGCCTCAACAGATTGTATCAGGACAGTTTAATTCAAATGGGCGAGACATGCAAGTATCAAACTTAGTCTCATTATTTGATACAGTAACTATAACTTCTTGTTTTCCTACATTCTGCTTCAGTCTCTTTCCCTTGGTAAACTGTATGCATGTATGTGTGTGTATGTTAGAGTAGTTTAAGTGTTTAGACTAGTTAATAAAATCTTGTTCATGTCACACGTAAAGTTGTCCGTGTCTCAAGCTCATAACTGGAGTCACTAATCATTTAGTTTTTTGCTACTGCTCTTAGTAGTACTGTAATTTAAGAAAGACATTTCCCATGCCCCGGAAATGTACATTTCTTAGAGTTAATAAACAATTAATCCTGAGTGTTCACGGGACAAACAGGCTAATTGATTGTAATATTAATTTACGACAGTAAGTTAATTATATTAACTGATCCAAATATTTATAATCAATTATAACCAGTTATTATTGATTATTAATATTTCATAGAGCTAATTTGCTACATTTATATGAAAAAAAAACACGTAAAAAAATGACTGACACCTGACTTTGATTGAATTTTACTACCCCTTACTATCAATATTTTTGCATTTGGGCATAAACATGTAACAAGGGTAACACGTTACAATAAGGGTATATGAATAATCATATACTAATACCTGGATTAATACTTAATTCAACATGAACTAATGATAATTAAAAGCATGAACTAATCATGAACCACTGAAGAGTTATCCTGAACTACGACTGGAGTCATTATGGATTCACGCATGAATAACGGCAGCCTGAACTACATGTTAGTACATGTTTTGATGGTTAATGCATTCATTAACATTTATGGATAAACCAAATCAAAGTGCAACTCCATATGATAATCAATGTCACAGTGAGCTAAAAGTGTAACTTCACAGTCCACTCACTGTGTGCTCATACTATGATCACAATATGAGGTCACCCCAGATAGAAATGTTATTGAACGTGGACTGCAAAACAGACGTCAAATTTTGGCTGAAAATGAAAACTGTTGACGTCTAAACATTTTTTTTGATGTCAGGCTCCAACTTCATTAAACAACTCCACAAAAAGCATTACCAGCTTCACTTATTACTAAAAAATATTTACTTCTGTCATATGTGTACAAAAGGCCTTATTGAGATTAACAGAGGTTTAGATGTTGATGATTTATTAATAATAATAGTTTGGTTTGATGTCACCATTATGGTGATCAGTGTTTGCTTTAGTTGGTCAGTTTGACTCTTGATGTTTTAATGTTAGTTTTTCTCTGGCTGCTGGAACTGTGTGTTATGGCAAGAACAGTAAGAGAGAATGTGTTCTAGTGATGGGTCGGTCATGAACGATTCGTTTATTTTGAACAAATCTTTAATATGACTCAGGACTAATAAGTTGTCTCAGAGAGTGATTCGTTCATTTTGTGTCGACCGCGCATGCGCAAAATCCTATAGGTTCTGTAGCGGAAAGAGAAATGATTAGTTCATCTCTTGAGTCTTCGGGTCTGATTCTTCTGAGTCTTTCATTCTTTTGACACCTGACCAGGGACGGACTGACAATCTGTGCGTTCTGGAAAAGTCCAGAACGGCCGTCCAACCGAGGGCCGTCGGCACAAAAAAAAAAAAAAAAAAAGAGTCTATTAAAGCAATATGAACAGCCAACAGCAGGGGCACTAATATGATCACTTATATGCTACGTGTAAAAAACAACAACTGAGGAAGAAGAGTCGGCCTATAGTCACTGACGGAAAGTTCGTTTTATAAGGCTGCACTTTTAAATTTGCTTACATTTGAATAGCAGTGGTCTCCAACGTGGTTGCCTGTGAGTTGCCCGCTAAACACATTCTATAAATAGCCCCAACTTTCCGTCGGGGTTCCAGACTTCGAATAAATGGTTTAATTTTGCGACCTTTTCAACTAAACGTTTCAATTTGAACTTTTGCCTCTACAAAATTACCCAACTCTCTTTGATTATATGCTGTCATTTGCTTTGCGTGTGGGAAACATCAAATGGCAAACGCTCAAAAAGCGGAACAAAACGTGTTTGATCTGAGCAGCGCATTATCAGCTCGGCCCAAAAAACAGCGATCGCGGACAAAGCTGATCTCGATCACGCGAACATTAGGCTATTACACAGAGCTGCGCGATCCACTGAGAAGCATTTAAATTCAGCGCAGAATTATCTATCTCTATTATAAACCCACAAATGACTATGTGATTTAAGCTTGTAAAAAGCCAGATGAAACAGCGCTGATATTCTCAACATACAGTATGACGCAAAAAAAACAAACAAAAAACAAAACAAAAAAAAAACAGGCGAAACATTGTTCCGAGAAACAAACCAGCTAAAAGACATTTCACTCCACAACTTATGAATTAACTGTAGTAAAACAAACTTTTTTTTGGCAGAAATGAGCCTGTATTCATATTTAAAATGCTGTTATATTAATATAGTCATGTATAAAGGTATTAAATGTAGCCTAATGCAGTAATGTTTTGTTTAGAAGTTATGGCAGTTTATTTTTATTTTTATTTTAATTTTCCTTTATATTTATACTAAATGTTTGGGCTACTGTTTTTGATAACACATACAATAAGAAAATCAACAAAAAAAAATCAATAAATATTTTCATAATTTTTCAGGAATTGTTTGTAACGTTTGTAAGTCTGAACCAGAATATCAAGATATTTTATTATTTCCCATATGATGGTGAAAAGTAAAAAAGCTTCACCATGTTTTGTATAATAAATATTGGAGTATAACAAATAAAAATTCCTTCTAGATTATTTTATCCCTTGAGGTAGCCCTCGCACACAAAAAGGTTGGAGACCCCTGGTATAGTAACTAGCCTATATGTTTTATAATTACAAGTTTGTGTAATTTGGGGTTTCTGCCTGCAGTGACATTTCATTATTTGTATTTTATGGCATTGTACATTTTTTGTTTTTATTTGAAGGCTGAGGCTTCATTAATAAACACAACCCCAATAATCATCGTTGGTTTTGCGATGTTACTTGCTGTGAATATCTTGTCTGATAGGCTACATTATTGTGGCATATAGTATCAGGACATCCTGGCTAGTGTCTGTCGCACACGGCTAGGCGAATGGCCGGAAGATGGGCCTATTTGGGAGAAAGTCCAGGGCTGTTTTTTAGCCCCAGTCCGTCCCTGCACCTGACGTGATGATGACAGCGCTGGACACATAAATGAGTTAATAATTCCCAAACTCAATAACGGTGACATGCTTCATAAAGATAACCAGGGATGGGCAGGCGCGCAGATGGCACTGGGGACGGGGGGGACATGACCCCCCCAGATTCATAGTGACCCGATCCGTCCCCCGCCCTCACCATCCCTACGAAACGCGACAAAAATCGGTAAAACAGGGGATTCACGAGTTCACACTTACATATAATTTGAATGGGTAAGTTTAATGCGTATATGGCGTGCTGTCCGGAGGGAGGGCTCCGAGCTTGGAGTTTAGCCCGAACCCAGAGTACTCCCCCCGTATGTAAGTGCTTAGTACTAGAAGTGTGGAGAAGGGGTGGTGGAGGGATGCTGCAAAAACTGTCAATGGAATGAGGTGAGACTGCTGAGTATTTATACCTCTCACCATTGATTGCTGAGTGCTTTCCACTTGTGTTAATTATCTGAACGTGCTCCTCCCGAACCTTGTTAATAAAACATCATTTCACGAGTTCACACTTACATATAATTTGAATGGGTAAGTTTAATGCGTATATGGCGTGCTGTCCGGAGGGAGGGCTCCGAGCTTGGAGTTTAGCCCGAACCCAGAGTACTCCCCCCAAAGCTAAAGCAGAGCACATTCGCCGGACTAAAAATCCCCCAAATGAGTGCCGAGTTGGCGGGCTGGTATCTCAAGAAGGCCTGGATGCTTGACCGGGAGGCCCGTAATGGTGGCTCTCTGCCCGGCTGACATCCCCTGTTGGTCTGTAAACGGGAGCGGTTGTAGTTTACGGAAACAGGGAGGTGGGTGCTTGCCTCTGAGATTTCCTCGCACTGCGTAGCTGGAAGAAAAGAGAAAACATTAGTACTCTACTGGGAAAGTTCTCACTCCGTCCACTGTGAGACCAATGCTCGCTGGACGGAAAGGAAACAGGAAAGGGAGTGCTTGCCCAGGAGATTTTCTCACATTGCATCATTGGATGAAAAGAGAAAACGTAAGTGCTCTGCTGGGAAAGTTCTCGCTCCGTCCACTGTGAGACCAATGCTCGCTGGACGGAAAGGAAACAGGAAAGTGAGTGCTTGCCCAGGAGATTTTCTCACACTGCATCACTGGATGAAAAGAGAAAACGTAAGTGCTCCACTGGGAAAGTTCTCAATCCGTCCATTGTGAGACCAATGCTCGCTGGACGGAAAGGAAACAGGAAAATGAGTGCTTGCCCAGGAGATTTCTCACACTGCATCATTGGATGAAAGAGAAAACGTAAGTGCTCCACTGGGAAAGTTCTCACTCCATCCATTGTGAGACCAATGCTCGCTGGACGGAAAGGAAACAGGAAAATGAGTGCTTGCCCAGGAGATTCTCACACTGCATCATTGGATGAAAGAGAAAACGTAAGTGCTCCACTGGGAAAGTTTTTACTCCGTCCGCTGTGAGACCAATGCTCGCTGGACGGAAAGGAAAACAGGAAAATGAGTGCTTGCCCAGGAGATTTTCTCACACTGCATCATTGGATGAAAGAGAAAACGTAAGTGCTCCACTGGGAAAGTTCTCACTCCGTCCATTGTGAGACCAATGCTCGCTGGACAGAAAGAGGAGACAGTAAAGAAGAGAGGTTTTTTTTTTTTGGGCTGCTGAAGTTGCTGCCCCGATGCGGAATGAGTGACTTGAAAAATTCTTTGCTGGAACGCCTGACTGTTGGAGAACATATTTGAGGTGTTTCTGGAACCAAAAACGGGTCAAGGTTTTTTTTTTTTTTTTTTTCTTCATCTAAGAACAGGGGTTCCAGAGGAGATTTAGCCTGAGAACTTCTCCATTGCAGATATGCCAAAATTGACTGGTATGGTTGGATTTACGAAGCGAGGTTAAAAATGTAGATGAAGTGACCTTTTTTGGTTTGGTCAGTCTTTGTTTGATCAAGTATTATAGGAGACATCACTGCTGTGGCAGTGGAGGCATTAGCCTGAGTAAAAGAGCTCCAGTGGGAGCAGAGGAGACATCACTGCTGTGGCAGTGGAGAAGATTAGCCAGAGTAAAAGAGCTCCAGTGGGAGCATAGGAGACATCACTGCTGTGACGGTGGAGAAGATTAGCCAGAGTAAAAGAGCTCCAATGGGAGCAAAGGAGACATCACTGCTGTGACAGTGGAGGCATTAGCCAGAGTAAAAGAGCTCCAATGGGAGCATAGGAGACATCACTGCTGTGACAGTGGAGAAGATTAGCCAGAGAAAAAGAGCTCCAATGGGAGCATAGGAGACATCACTGCTGTGACAGTGGAGGCATTAGCCAGAGTAAAAGAGCTCCAATGGGAGCATAGGAGACATCACTGCTGTGGCAGTGGAGACATTAGCCAGAGTAAAAGAGCTCCAGTGGGAGCATAGGAGACATCACTGCTGTGGCAGTGGAGAATATTAGTCAGAGTAAAAGAGCTCCAGTGGGAGCATAGGAGACATCACTGCTGTGGCAGTGGAGACATTAGCCAGAGTAAAAGAGCTCCAATGGGAGCATAGGAGACATCACTGCTGTGACAGTGGAGACATTAGCCAGAGTAAAAGAGCTCCAGTGGGAGCAGAGGAGACATCACTGCTGTGACAGTGGAGACATTAGCCAGAGTAAAAGAGCTCCAGTGGGAGCATAGGAGACATCACTGCTGTGACAGTGGAGACATTAGCCAGAGTAAAAGAGCTCCAGTGGGAGCATAGGAGACATCACTGCTGTGGCAGTGGAGACATTAGCCAGAGTAAAAGAGCTCCAGTGGGAGCATAGGAGACATCACTGCTGTGGCAGTGGAGAAGATTAGCCAGAGTAAAAGAGCTCCAGTGGGAGCATAGGAGACATCACTGCTGTGACAGTGGAGACATTAGCCAGAGTAAAAGAGCTCCAGTGGGAGCATAGGAGACATCACTGCTGTGGCAGTGGAGAAGATTAGCCAGAGTAAAAGAGCTCCAGTGGGAGCATAGGAGACATCACTGCTGTGACAGTGGAGAAGATTAGCCAGAGTAAAAGAGCTCCAGTGGGAGCATAGGAGACATCACTGCTGTGGCAGTGGAGGCATTAGCCAGAGTAAAAGAGCTCCAGTGGGAGCATAGGAGACATCACTGCTTTGGCAGTGGAGAAGATTAGCCAGAGTAAAAGAGCTCCAGTGGGAGCATAGGAGACATCACTGCTGTGACAGTGGAGAAGATTAGCCAGAGTAAAAGAGCTCCAGTGGGAGCATAGGAGACATCACTGCTGTGACAGTGGAGACATTAGCCAGAGTAAAAGAGCTCCAGTGGGAGCATAGGAGACATCACTGCTGTGGCAGTGGAGACATTAGCCAGAGTAAAAGAGCTCCAGTGGGAGCATAGGAGACATCACTGCTGTGGCAGTGGAGAAGATTAGCCAGAGTAAAAGAGCTCCAGTGGGAGCATAGGAGACATCACTGCTGTGGCAGTGGAGGCATTAGCCAGAGTAAAAGAGCTCCAGTGGGAGCATAGGAGACATCACTGCTGTGGCAGTGGAGACATTAGCCAGAGTAAAAGAGCTCCAGTGGGAGCATAGGAGACATCACTGCTGTGGCAGTGGAGAAGATTAGCCAGAGTAAAAGAGCTCCAGTGGGAGCATAGGAGACATCACTGCTGTGGCAGTGGAGGCATTAGCCAGAGTAAAAGAGCTCCAGTGGGAGCATAGGAGACATCACTGCTTTGGCAGTGGAGAAGATTAGCCAGAGAAACAGAGCTCTAGTGAGCGCAGAGGAGACATCACTGCTGTGGCAGTGGAGAATATTAGCCAGAGTAAAAGAGCTCCAGTGGGAGCATAGGAGACATCACTGCTTTGGCAGTGGAGAAGATTAGCCAGAGTAAAAGAGCTCCAGTGGGAGCATAGGAGACATCACTGCTTTGGCAGTGGAGAAGATTAGCCAGAGAAACAGAGCTCTAGTGAGCGCGGAGGAGACATCACTGCTGTGGCAGTGGAGAAGATTAGCCAGAGTAAAAGAGCTCCAGTGGGAGCATAGGAGACATCACTGCTTTGGCAGTGGAGAAGATTAGCCAGAGAAACAGAGCTCTAGTGAGCGCGGAGGAGACATTACTGTTGCAATATTAGAGAATTTTACCAGAGAAATTGGGCTCCTCCAGGACCAGAGGAGACATCACTGCTGCAGCAGTGGATAAACTTACCTGGAGAAACTGAGCTGCTGCGGTGTGTGGCTGAACAAAGGTAGGAACAAAGGTAGGAGGAGAGTGGGGCTTAGCGGGCCGACGCTCGTCTTCTTGTGCTTTAGATCAAGACGCGAGAAAAAGGAGGTGAGATGAAATCCTTGCGGGATTATGCGCATTGAAGTTTAAGTGACCGAGCAAAGATAACAGTTTGCGTTTAGAATTTGATTTTCTGAAGTTTATTTAGTTAAGTACAAAAGAGATGGTTTATGGTAAAAGACGAAGCTTGCATAAATGTAGGCATCTTGTATAACTGTGTTTCAATTAAGGATTACTAATTTCTCTTGGCATGAAACACATTGTTTTTTTTTTTTTTTTTTTTTTTTTTTTTTACGAGATTTGCAGATAAATTGCAGGACAGTGTTAACGATGGTACTTAATGATTCTGAGATCAATCTGCACGTAACGTACGACCTACTGTATGACAGTAAATCATTTGTACAGAAACAATTTAAAACATTTCCCCGATCAAATTTGTATACAGATGGCATGACTGGCTCGTGACTCAAACAACTGAAGCAATGTTAAACTCAACCAAGACAGACACGAGAAAGGCCGAGCTGAGCACTCACTGAGTTGACCCGGCAAACGTTGATATGGACTGGCCGGAACTCAATCTGCGGCGCGGCCAGCTGTGGCGGCCTGGCGAAGGAGGAAGACCCTTTCCTTCGCGTAAAGAGGGCGGCATTGCCTTACTAACCATTTCTTTAATGGCGGGAATTGTTGTATGGACCGGTGTAGAGAAATACACGGAAGGAGATCGCGGATGTTTCGCCCGCGGTTATGATTCCGTTTGTAAGCCTGACGCCCGCGATGTTGGTCAGAGGATTGCGACAGAGGTTCTTCAAAGACGAGAGATTATTCATCAGACGGGAATTGCTCGATTCGGACCTGTTAGGACGATACTGTCTGGCTGCATGCTGCAAAAACTGTCAATGGAATGAGGTGAGACTGCTGAGTATTTATACCTCTCACCATTGATTGCTGAGTGCTTTCCACTTGTGTTAATTATCTGAACGTGCTCCTCCCGAACCTTGTTAATAAAACATCATTTAATCAGTGTTTTCGCTATACATTATGTGTATACACTATAGCCTACATAAACGTGTTTTTGCCAAACGGATTTAAATCCGATCTTCAATTCCCGCGCTTGGTCCCGCGTCTGTGACTTACTTTCACTTTGATTTGCGATAGTTTGCTTGATGAATATGTTCAGCTTCTCGTCTGCGGCGATGCTGTTCCAGTAGCGTCGCCATATCCGGCTATAACATTACATATAGCCTATAACACGCTCTCACACGTTAATTTTTTAGCATTTTTGGAAGGAGTAAAATTTACATATATGGTTTCAACAACCAGATGCATTTACACTTGTTCAGTTTCGTCTGGGATGCGGACCAGACCTCCTGCTGAAGTGGTTTGAGCGATTGGATTCAAATCTGTCTCGAATGCGTTTCGGAGGGCATTTACACCTGGTCTTTTCACGATCGGATAGCTATCCCATCACAGAAAACGCATGAAGTGGCCAGGTGTAAACAGCCCCTATTTCTGAGCTGAGCCGGTGATTTTCTGAACTGAAAAAAATTGACTGTATAAATGTCATATAAAGGCGATGAAGAGACAAAAAAAATCACCTCGTTTTTTCAAAAACCAAACAATTAGTATTATTATTATTTGCACATAGGTTCTTTGCTTTTTTGTTCATAATGATAGACTTTGTATGCTGAGATAAGCAAATGTTAAAAAAAAACATACTTTGCTAAAGACATGAAGTTTTGGTGGGTGATTGGCATACTAGTCAAATAACAGTCTGATCATGCATTGCTAGTGGTGATCAGGTAGGCTTTTGTTTACCTTTGGTCATTGTTGTTTATCCATGATTTCAAATAACAATCCCCCAATGGCTTTTTAATGCAAATCATTAGCCCAAATTATGCAAAGTTACTACTTGAGCACTAGTTAAAGCCCAAATTACGAAAATAACGAATTGAGTTTAAATCATTTGCTGACAGCTTGGTCCCCCCCAGTTAAAAAATTCTATCTGCGCCCCTGGGGATGGGTAAACTCTGTCCTGGAGGGCCACTGTCCTGCAGAGTTTATCTCCAACCCTGATAAACTCTCCTGCCTGTATCTTTCTAGTAATCCTGGAGACATTGATTAGCTGTGTTTGAAGAGGGTCCCAGATAGCAAGCAACCATCCAAACAATGTTAAATCAATGTTAATGTGTCAATGTTAACTGCATTGAATCAACATTACTTTTACACCCATCATTTTTTTTTTATCCAAAAATCAATGAGAATGGCATTGAATTTATGTTACAATGTGATGATGATGATTCAACATCATGCTTGCACTTTCAGAAAATAAAACACAACAACTATAACAGTATAACAGTGGCCCTCCGGACCGAACCCTAATTTGTCCTTTGGGGATTTTGTAACTTTTTTATTAAATTATCTATCTATACACACACAAAAACTGGGCTTGATTCGGTTGTTCTGAAGGTTTTTTTTTTTTAAGTCACACTCAAGACCTTTGAAATGAATGTCTTTGAAATGAAATTTTTTTTTTGTTTTGTTTTGTTTTTTTCATTTGTCAAAAAACAAACAAACAATAAATCCAGAATAAATCTGAACATTTCCATACCGCAATGTACTAGAGCACATATGCAATGTGGAACGAACGTGATCACTTACACACATATATATTTACTTTTATGTACTAAAAATGTCATTCTTATTCTAAATGTAATAATTTTATACATTTGGATTATTGAAATAAATAATATGTAACTGCATTCAAGTATTTTCTTTTAGTGTCATTACTGCAAATTTATGTGGCATTATTGCAAAAACAAGACACTTCAAAAGGCCTCAAATAACAAAAAAAAAACTGATTTAATGTATTTTATAATGTTTAAATATATATATATATATATATATATATGAACAAAACGATATTATCTGCAAAACAAATTCTAACCAGCAGATGAAGAATTATGCATCTCACACCTAGATCAATATCCAGAAACAACTCATATTTCATTTTGATCATCATTAATGTGTTTTTTTTTTTCATAAAAAGGTAATATTTCATATGCTAATGGTGTAGCTGAGGTATTTTGCAGTAAATGGGTACAAAAGTACTTCAAATCTCCCAAAACATAGCCTTAATGTATAGATGAGAAGTAAACCAAAAAAAATATATATTATGTGTATTATTAAAAATGTAAAAAATAATAATAATAATACAACCACACTATACATTTTTGAGGTCATATTGAGCACAATTGCACTGAGGGAAAACAGGAAACTAGAGGCATATGAGGAAAAGATGGTTCAGTCCTGTGTCTGCTGGGAAACTTCCCGCTAAAACTGTATAAGAATGTTTAGAGTGTGTTATCCTTCCTTTTAGGAGAACATTCTGGTAACAAAAATAAAATTATCTACAAAAAATATTACAAGAACAACATAATGCTCTCAAAACATTCATAGACCAACAACATTTCTATCTGGGATGAGCTCATATTGTCAAGTCAAGTCACCTTCACCTTCTATAGCGCTTTTATTATATTGAGATCGAGATCATAGTATGAGCACACAGTGAATGCGCTGAGTAAAAGAACTACAAATAATCTTTATCTTTTGTTTTGTTTGTTTGTTTTGTTGTACTGGTGGTGTAAAGGAATACACATATTCTCCTAGTGCATGTTTAAAGGGGTCATATAATGGTACATGCACTTGTACAAGTTGATTGTACTGAAATGTGTGTTGGCAGTGCCTGTACACAACCATCATATAATGATAAAAATCCATCCAGTGTTTTTTTTTTTAAATCTTCATAGATGTTTCCCCCTCTCCTGAATCAAGCTGTTCGATTTTGTGAGGTCACAAAATCGACGCCCCTCCCACAATGGTTGATTGACAGCAGCGTTTCAAACACAGACCCGCCCTCGCGCCCTCGTGAGTGAGCTGTCAATCATAGCCCGCGCCAATTGGCGCGTTCATTGTTGATAGCTGGAGTGCTGAGTAGAATGGCGTCTAACGATTGTGTTGTTCTGTTCTTGGGTGTAATAAGGAACACAGCAGTCATGTTGATGTCCCTAAACCCGAACCGCTGAAGACGCAGTGGCTGAGTTTGTTTTCGAAGAGAATATTCCCCACGATCAACATCAATGCTTTCATGTTTGCGCGAATCATTTCACCAGACTGCTTTACAAACGAGGATCAGTATAAAGCTGGTTTTGCTAAGAAGCTGCTCCTGAAAAAAGGATCGGTACCAACTATTCATGTTCCTGCTGCACCTCCAGAAGAACTGAAGTGAGTTTAACGTTTTCATAACCTTTATATTAATCTTTATATTAATCTTTGCAAATCGCTTGCTGCAAGCTTCATGATGAATGCGGCTAAGTTTTACACTCAGGGTACATTATGGCATGTTTTCTATGTACGACGTTCTCAATATAATTCATAATCCCATGTTTATAATAAACAACGCGTTATGGTTATTGTGTTAAATTGTGTTACAAACGGTGTACGCACAGAACAGTGGGGCGGGGTGAGCAAAGCTCATTATCATTTAAAGACACGCATGCACTCAAACGGCGTGCTGAAAACAGAGCTGTTTTTGACCAGGTAAAGTGTTTTCTTACAATACTAATGAGAATTTTTAATTAAAGTATATTACAAACTTAGACCCTAAAGAATCATATTAGCTTGTACAAAAATGACATTATATGACCCCTTTAATCATATTTTAATAAATTATTTGTTAATGCATTATGACTTGTACTTGAGAGGGCCGTAATCATGATCAAATTGACTGTTAACTACTTCCCAAACTCAGCTCATGATTGATCATAAACTTCCTATCAAACACACAGCGAGTGTTCAGCTCAGTGAAGTGATGTTGTGTGGTCAGAGAACAGAAGTACAGTATCATCACGACTGTGTCTGGATGGAAAGTGAACTACTGATCCCAGCAAACCTTCCCTGAGTTTTGCTCCTTCCTTTGGGAACTGTTCCACAAATATTCTTTGTGGGTTTTGAATTGTTATTTTGTATTTAGCTGTGCATAAGTCACAGTAGGGGGAGTTTGAAGGAGAGAGAGAAACACAGAACAGATAAAGAGCTTTTAAGGTCAGTTATTAGTGTATTTTCTACGGTTGAAGAGGAGGATCAACTAATCCTGTGCCGTCCAGTAATGTTTATGACAAAGATGAAATCAAGAGTTCAAGATATGATGATATTACATTGTTTACATTTGTTTCAAACTCAGAGTATTTCTTATTCCTTCTTAAGGAGCCGTTTGATTTGGTTTATCCATAGATTTTAATTAATGCATTAACTATCAAACACCGGAAAAAGACTATGATTTGAATCTTCTGCTTGTTATGCTGGCGTGGTTTGTTTTTTCATTTATTAATATCATAATGATCACTGAGATATACTGTGTTTCAGGTATCAGTGGAGTGGAGGATGATCATGTGTTCATCAGTTCTGGTGAAAATGTCTCTCTGTCCTGTAATAATGCTCTTTCTCACTGCAAATCTAAAACTACATGGATCTACTATAACAGCTTCAGACATTCAGCAGCAGTTACACTGATTGAATTAGGGATAAAGAAGAAAGACACAGAGAGACATGAGAGACTGAGTCTGGAGTCTAACTGCTCTCTGAACATCAAGAACGTCACAGAAGAAGATTATGGATTATACAGCTGCCAACAATATGTGAATGGACAGAAACAAAGACCTGATGCACATGTTTATCTGCATGTTCTTCATGGTAAGTTTATGATTATGTGGTCATTTAAAAAAAATCTTTATTAAAATCAGATGATGAATGAAGAGTCTGTGATTTGTGTCTTGTGTTCAGTTTCAGTGTCTCTATCATCATCATCATCATCATCTTCATCCTCACAGACTGAGATCAGTCCAGGCCGCTCTGTGACTCTCTCCTGTCAGTTGTATTCATATACTGGATCTCCCTGTGATTACTGGGTCCGTTCTGAGGGAGTTGAGCTGTTGTGGGTGAATCAGGCTGGTGTTGATCTGAAGACAGACTCCAGATATCAGATATCATCATCATCAGATCAATATCACTGTATCATCACTCTGACTACAACACTCCTGAATGAAGATAACAACAGAGAGTGGAGATGTCAGCTTACTCGCAGAAATCAAGTCAAGACCTCAGTCAGATACACTGTCAAGTATTCAGGTGAGAAAACACTCTTTTCAGACAGATTTGTCTAAACTTTCACACACTGGCTCTACTCTTTCTGATGGCTTCATACGTTTGGCAATTGTAAAATATTAGTGGTCATCAATAAGTCATAAACTGCATGTAAAATCCTTATAATTTCCAATATTAACCTCCTACATGGGTCATACATAAAATATTGCATAATTATGACCCATGTAGGAGGTCCGTTTGAGGAATTTTAAGGCTTGATAATGTCATTGATTCAGGAAAGCTGAAGGTTTATGGGAAGCAGCTCACTGTGTTTCACTCTCATATAAACCAGGAATAAATGATACAGTAACATCTCTCTTCTCAACTACTGCCACTGTAAGCTGTGATGATTGAACACAAACTGCATGATCAATATGAAAATATGATGTTAATGTCCTGATGCGTCTGAACATTCATCTTCTGCAGCTCCAGTCCCTTCAACAACACTGACTCCAGTCAGAAGCTCAAACTCTGAGAAGACATCAAGCCGAACTACAGCAGCAGCTTCTACACAAGGTTCATGATCACATGATCACTGTCACACATCATCAGTCTCTCGCTTTAGTGGTTTGCACTGGCTCTCACAGACTGCTTTATCATCACACATATTAGCATCAAAAAAGCTCTTTAGTCAGATTTGTCAGTGAGTTTTGACACATATGAGCGGTCTTGTACAGTCTGTTGTCTGATGCAAAATAATCATAATATACAGCTAGTGTATCTCACACCACTGCTATGATAAATTAATAAAATCATAGTGAGGATTTATTAAACACAACTCATCACATGTTAGTGTGTCATCCCAGCACCAGAACTGAGCGTCACACTGATACTGTAGCTCTGGACTACAGCAGTTTGTAAAAGAAATGCCATGATATTGTGTTCATGCATTAAAATATTATATATATATATATATATATATATATATATATATATATATATATATATATATATATATATATATATATATATATATATATATATATCAATCTTGTTTTTAATAGTTGTAATGTCAACTACAGAAACAACACTGATTCCAGACAAGACAGCAAACTCTCTGAATCCAGGTGTGTATGAACATCATCCTCATTTGACCGACTCATGGAGTTTTCTAGAATCAGTATCTATTCACATATCATCAGTCTCTCGCTTCAGTGGTTTGCACTGGCTCTCACAGACTGCTTTATCATCACACATATTATCATCAAAAAAAGCTCTTTAGTCAGATTTGTCAGTGAGTCTATGACATTTTGATACATACATATGACTTGTACTTTCTGTTGTCTGATGCAAAATAATTATAAATATTATACAGCTAGTCTCACACCATCCCATGATAAATTAATAAAATCATAGTGAGGATCTATTTTTGTAAAAGAAATGCCTTGACATTGTGTTCATGCATTAAAAATGAAATATTTTTATTTCCATTTTGATTTTAACAGTTGTAACGTCAACTACATCAACTACAGCAGATAACACACCAAACTCTCTGAAAAAAGGTGTGTATGAACATCATCCTCATTTGATCAACTCATGGAGTTTTATAGACTCAGTATCTGAATCCTCTCTGGAGTTGTTCCAACAGCTGATCACAAATTTTGATTGTCACAAGACACTTATCTCACAGGACAAGACACGAGTGTAGCATCTGGACCAATCAGACACACACAAATTATTCATTAAATTTAATGAATAATCCAGCAAACTCACTCTCCCAACAAAGGCTTGTGAAACTTCCCCCAAAACTAACATCCCAAATGAAGCTAACACACTGGCAGAACCCGGTGTCCTGTTACAGGACACATTAAGACTGATAAGAAGTTGTACGACCCCAAAATGAATTTCCAGAGAGCTGTGACTCTCACTTAATTCTTGCTGAGAAGGAGAAATAAACCCTGTTAATCCTATATATTCTATATATAACCACTTGAGAAATGCATAAACATGTTTCTAATTTTCCCATCTCATGATTTTCCTTTGATGTGGTTTGGCCTATGTATTCTTGTAAACTCTATTGGGGTTAATGTTTTGCATACTATGGTTTACCAAAATCATATGTGTGGCATGTTTGGTCTCTATAAACTCCAATCTTCATCCCCCATTTGATAATTTACATTCCATTTTGCTAACTTTGTGACGCATTAGTATTATAAGAATCTGGAAGATTCTTTTCTTAAACACCCAATGGAATTACATATTCAAAGTCTTGCTAGAACAATAGGTTATAAAGAAATTCCCTCTAAAGGGAAATCTTCTTATTGGCAAACACACCTCCAGAGGGTGTGACATCTTCACGCATTAATAATCACTGATCACAAGATCAGCTCTCTTAGCCTCTTACTCTCTTAGTCCTTTCTGAAATGCTGACGTGAAGATGATGCTGAACTAGAAGTTTTCTAAGGACCGCCAAGCTTGTGCCAGGCTGCGGCCTTGTCTTTCCATTTACCAAAGATCTTCTGGCATATTCTATGCTAATTCCACCCTTACGCTCCATCATGGCGATATCACGAGACCGCTTCACTCGATGAGAGATCTCGTCACATTTTAGTCTTGCGAGATCTCATCACACCCCTACTAGTGAACATATTTGGTACAGTCTGTTAGTGTGCAGATGGCTTTCAGCATAAATAAATAATCTGCAATACTAGTATTAGTATCAGTATTAATATTTCTCTTATATTGAGTATATATACTCTTAATATATACTCTTATTTACGGATATTGTTTGTATCGTTGCTGTATTTTTAGTGAAGCTTTAAGATAATAAACACTTTATAGCTGCTGAACTTCTGAGATGACAACATTATCTCAGATCACTGTAATAATCTCTGACAGAAACTTACTGAACTTTATATAAAATCATCATCACAGGCATCAATTTACTTCATGATAAAAAATAATTATTATGCTATTAAATGTGCCATTTATTATTTTATTTGTAGTTGCTGTTTTTATGTATTTGGTTAAACAGTATATGCATGAAAGTGTTAGCTGTCATGAAATCAGTAACACTTTACAATAAGGTTTTATTAGTTAAATTTGTTAACATGATCTAATAATGAACTGCACTTCTACAGCATTTATTAATCTTAGTTAATATTAATTTCAGCATTTACAAAAAAAATATTAAAATCAAAAGTTGATGACTGTAGGGGGTCAGTTTTAGGAATTGTAAGGCTTAATAATGTCATTGATTCAGGAAAGCTGAAGGTTTATGGGAAGCAGCTCACTGTGTTTCACTCTCATATAAACCAGGAATAAATGATACAGTAACATCTCTCTTCTCAACTACTGCCACTGTAAGCTGTGATGATTGAACACAAACTGCATGTCATGATCAATATGAAAATATGATGTTAATGTCCTGATGCGTCTGAACATTCATCTTCTGCAGCTCCAGTCGCTTCAACAACACTGACTCCAGTCAGAAGCTCAAACTCTGAGAAGACATCAAGCCGAACTACAGCAGCAGCTTCTACACAAGGTTCATGATCACATGATCACTGTCACACATCATCAGTCTCTCGCTTCAGTGGTTTGCACTGGCTCTCACAGACTGCTTTATCATCACACATATTAGCATCAAAAAAAGCTCTTTAGTCAGGTTTGTCAGTGAGTTTTGATACATATGACCGGTCTTGTACAGTCTGTTGTCTGATGCAAAATAATCATAATATACAGCTAGTGTAACACACGCCATCCCATGATAAATGAATAAATCATAGTGAGGATTTATTAAACACAACTAACATACTTAGTATGTCATCCCAGCACCAGAACTGAGCGTCACACTGATGAGCTTCTCTAGAGTCTAGACTACAGCAGTTTGTAAAAGAAATGCCTTGACATTGTGTTCATTCATTAAAACAGGGCTGCCAACTCTCACGCATTGAGCGTGAGACTCACGCAATTGACACTTTTCACACGCTCTCACGCCACACATCCATTTTCTCACGCACAGAAAAATTGCGGAGCAAAGAGGTACTTTTAATATTAAACTAATACGTTTGGCGCTTGTAAATAAATGTGACGTGAAAGATCGCTGAGCGCCTCAGTTCAAGAGCACGTGAACCGATCATCTGTTACTTTTTTATTTAAAGATGCAGTACAACTTACCGAAAGTATACATAATATCGACCAATTAGTGTTTTTCAACCACGGAAAAAGGTCAATATAACAGCAGGAGAACAATTATGTCACATAACGTTACATTTACCTCAGGAAAGCCATTTAATGACCATAGCATGTTAACTGAATAGAAAAAATAGCTAGAGAGGAGATTTTGCTGAGCACTATATTACATATTTATTATATTTTTACTTATGTCATTAAATAATTGTTATTATAACAAAAACTACATTATATTTAATTTAATTTGTTATTTTTAACCTTTAATAATACCAGCAGATTGGGCCCTCTAAATAAAATTTAAAATAAACATGTATCCAAATTAGTCAATATTGAATCAAAATCGGAATCAAATCACAAGAATGGGATTGAAATCTTTCAAGGAATTTTTGTCAAGCAAAAATAAATACTGTATCCTACCAGTCATTGTACAATGTAAACATTGTAACATGTTGTCACAAAATTTCATAAAATTCTATTTAGTTACCACATGTTTTGACAATCACAATTACACTTATTGTGATGCAATATTTGTTTTGACATACCCCCCCCCACCCACCCATCCCCCGAAAAAAAAATCTCACTCCAAGCTAAACTCAAAAGTTGGCAGCCCTGATTAAAATATTAAATAAAATATGAAAAATAACATTTATATTTCCATCTTGTAGTGGCAATAGTTGCAACATCAACTAAAGCAACAACACTGATTCCAGATACCACAGCAATCTCTCTGAATCCAGGTGTGTATGAACATCATCCTCATTTGGCCGACTCATGGAGTTTTTCTGATCCTCTCACTTTCCATGTTGTCAGTCGGTTTTTGTTTTTGTCTGTGTGACTCCGCCCACTGCCAGCTCAGCCAATGGTATTCCCACACCCCGGGATGCCAGATAGCAGGAAACACAGCGTATCGCAGTCATCAAACAAACTGGGTTGTAGATTCCACACAACCTAAAAAGCCTTGATATCCATCTAAACATCTCTATGAACGAGAGTATATTAAAACGCGGATAAATAAACTCATCCACTTGCAGTGTGTAAGTCTCCTCGGCTTTCATTGTCAATTACGCTCGTTCTGTTGCGTGTCCTCAAACTGGCAACCCGGGTGAGCGTCGAGTCTGAGGAGGCGGGGAAACAACGATCTCTGATATTTTGAACATAATGCTGGATACACACCAAAAGATAATCGGGCTGATTTTGGGCTGATTTCCCCCTTCCGTCAATCCTAGCTGTGTCCCGATTATCTTGATGGTTCAACAGATTATCTTATCAGATTTTCCCTTGGTGTGAGGTGTGTAAAGAGGGTCTGAACCTGATCGGAAGAACGTCGGACCCGCCCCGATCGCAAATCGTAAATATTCAACACGTTGAATATATTCAATCAGAAATCCTGATGTGTGGGGGGAACCCCGAGGACAAACGCGTGAATGCTCTGGAGATTATCACGTGAAACGAAACAACATCCAATCAGAAAGCGAGATGCTGGAAGACGGAAGCATAACAAACGCAGTCATGGCGCAGCACAAAGTGAAATTGATGTGGACAGAGATTGAGGATCAGCTTGTTGATTTGTGGCAACAGCACAAATGTTTATACACATGTAAACGTGTCGTGTAAAACCTTTCCAAACACTATCAGCGCAATTTCATCCTGCATATCATCCACCATTCTTATTCTGAAGTCTCGCGAGATTTTGCGAGATTTCCTGTGAAATGTGAAATTTCCTGAGATTCTGGTTGAAAATCTGTTTGTGTGTGGTGTGCTGTCTTTGTTACATCACAGCACACCACACAATATAGGAGCAAAACGGTTAAATCTACGATTATTGTCCTCATGTTTGTGGTCTATCACATTTTGAAAATCTTATAAGATGTAAAAAGTCTTTTGGTGTGTACCCAGCATAACTCATCCCATGTTAGTGTGAGCAGCTTTCAGCATTGATACTGTAGCTCTGGACTACAGCAGTTTGCAAAATAAATGCCTTGATATTGTGTTCATGCATTCAAATATTATATATTTCTATTTCCATTTTGTTTTTAACAGTTGTAATGTCAACTACAACAAAAGCACTGATTCCAGACAACACAGCAAACCCTCCGAATCCAGGTGTGTGTGAACATCATCCTCATTTGACCGACTCGTTGTTTGAACCGCTGATCACAAATTTTGACTCAAGCCATGTTTAATTTGTAATCTTCATCACTTTCTAATTCCATTCTCTTGTACATCACCAACAATCATAAACATGAAAATTAATATTGTTATTAACTGTCATTAAATGTCAGACACATCATTCTCATCCAGACAATCCTAAACAATCATGTCACATTCATTTAGTGAACATATGAGGTACAGTCTGTTAGTGTACAGATGGCTTTTATTACATATCAATTTCTATAAGATCATCATCACAAGCATCAATTTACATGGTAAATAAGGATAATTATGCTATTAAATGTGCCATTTTTATGTATTTGGTTAAACACAGTAATATAGTCCTGCTAATGGTGTCTCTCTATATAGGCTCTCTCTCAGTGACTGTGATTGTGATTGTTGTTGCCGCTTCATTCGCTCTTCTCCTTCTGGCTCTTATTCTCTGGGTGATTCGTAAAAAAAGAGCAGGTGAGTTTTTCATATTTTGTAACAACAGACAAAAACATCTGATAAAACAAATATGTAATTTAGACAAATTTCTTTCTCTAAATGTGAAGAGAAATCAATGAGTTAACAGAAATAATGTTTGTATTCTACAGCACTAGATTCTTCTAGACTCTTTTAAAAACTGATTGTCGTCTGCATTAGAGACTGTGTGTGAGTTTGATCATAAACTTTCCCGTGACATTATGTTTCAGGCAACAGAAGAGGGACTGGTGACTCTGTGGTAAGTATTGCAGGTTGATCCATGAGTTATTAATGTTCATAAGAACTGACCCTGAAATATGACACTCTTATTACTCAGATTATAAAATGTCAGGGTTCTCAGCAGACTGTTCTGTCAGTCTTGTCTTAGTTTAATCTGTCTTTGTTTGTGTTGTGTTTGAACACATGACTGTCTTTATTTGTGTTGGCCATGTGTTCCTCTTGTCCCGCCTCCTAGTTTCCAGTGACCACGCCCTATTGTCTAGTCGTTAATGAGTTCTCACGACACAGTAAAAAAATGTACGCGTTTTGCCCGTTCGTTTACACGACAACTGTGTTTTGGGTGCCTGAAAACGCAAAGTTTTGAAAAACACGTCTGAATGCAATGTTAGTTTCACTTCTGTCTTCTGAGATTCCTTCGTCTGATCGAGTTTTGAAGGCAACACAGATCTATCCTTCACTGCCTTTGATATCCCACAATCCTGTGCTTTCCATTCTATGACAGTTGAGCTAGAAAAATAAAGATGGCGTCTGAAAGTTGCGGCTGTTTGCGTGTAAATGTACATTTTTGATCAACGTTTTCCACTTGTGATGTCATTTATTTAGATTTCACCAAAGCTCGCTCTATTTTCCCTCATGTTTTGCCATTTCGTTGTAATTGAGGGGCTGTTCACACCACACTGTTTTAAACCAAAAAACATAAAACCTTTTATGCGTTTTGGCCGTTCATTTACACGACTACGGTGTTTTGGGTGCAAGTTTTTGAAAACTCTCTCCGCGTAAACGACAAAAACGTGAATCTGTGAAGACTATGAGGTCATGCACATGCGTATTACGTGTTCAGTCTATAGTGTTTCATCACCATCTAGTGTCCTGGCAGCAGAATACAGGGTTTTTAGTTGTTTTTGCGGATCCGTGTGAATGGGTATCGGTTTGACAGCGGTGTCGTCTGTACGTGGAAAACTTAAAGGAAACATTTTTAAGCATATTGTTTTCGTGTAAACGTACCCTGAGTGTGTTGTGCTACTGTGACTAATTGCCCATTGTTCTAGTTGTGGATTTCATCATGTGTTGTTCCTGTTGTGTGGGTCAAGTCAAGTCAATCATCCTGTCATGTTACAATAGGATCTGTCATCATAACATCATGTCTGTATAATAGATTTTCACAAAACATTTATGTGAAATTGCCAGGACACACGTTTTACACATAAATTACCTGAACATTTGCAGAACCTGAGGAAAATATCATTGATGGATGGCATTTAATAGCTTGATTTGTCCATATTTCCATTGATGTTTAGGAGCCGACAGATGATGTGACTTATACTGAAGTCGCTGCGTTCAGTAAAAAACGAGGCAAAAAGAACAAGGTGAGTGAACACTTCCTTGATGTTGTCCAGCTTCTCTCAACATTATTTTTGTATATTTTCCTCTTATATGCAGTTCTTCTTGATTTGTGTGATTATATGCAGTTCTTCATGAATTGAGCTCAAACAACTTGCTGTAATAATTGTGGGTTGAAACAACTGTGATGTTCATTCAGGTTTGCTGTGATGATAAAGTGACTTATGCTTCCATCAGAGGAGCAAAAGCTGGAGCTCAGGAGAACTGCAGTCAACTTTGTGCCTCTGTGAACAAGAACACATCAGTCAAATAATTATACAAAACCCACATGAGCAGAGGAGTATCAATCTAATATAACTCAATCCTAATGGGTTCATTCATTGTTAATACTTTCAATGTCTTTTACATGTTAACAAACAAATTGTAATGAATTGTTGTCTTTTGTCCTCTTTGTGTTCTGGCTTTGAGTTCTAGCGCTTCCAGAACTGTTTTAATAACCTTTGGTCTAGTTTTAATTTAGCAATGTGGAACTAGTGTGACTACATATTTTCATTAGTGGCTTTCACAATGGAGGAACCGTGTTCGCACCGCAGGAACTAGTAGGAATGATTTTATTTCTAGGAACTCCTTTTGGAGGAACTAATTTACTCCTACTTCAGAGTCGGTCTAAACCAGCACTATAGGAACTATCATTGACGTTAGTGTTCACTGACTGGCCGAACGCACTGAAACACCAGCACCAGACATTTTTAAAAAAGCTAGGTAAACACAAAGATTATAGCCTAAATATTTACTCCAGAAACTAACTCAACAAAAATGGAAAACAGTGATAGATGGACCTCTCAACCTTTACGCTGAGGAGAAAATCCAACGCAACTTTGAGGGGATCAAACGAAACATGATTATGTATTTCTGCTCAGCAACACTGGACATCAACCACTTGGCATACGTTAATAACTTTTCATATACTGTCTACTTTTGTCTCCTTTTATATATAACAGTTCTATCTAATTCTGTATTAGACTAATGATTAATAGCGTGCAGTTATTATAAAGTGTTACCTATTATGTTTATTAACTGTGTCCAGTCACTCACTGTCAGTCTGTTGTACTGTGGAAGCTTCTGTCACCAAAACAAATTCCTCGTATGTGCAAACATACCTGGCAATAAATCTCTTTCTGGTTCTGAAATATTAGATATAATGGCAGTTTAATTGAGTCTAATGGGCTTCTGTCTGTTTAAATGTGAATTATTGTCATTTGGAGTTTGATCAGTTTTGGCTCATTTGAACATTCCATCAATGACAGTCAGTCTATTTTTCAGAGTTTTTGATCTTCATTTTTGGAAAAACGTTAGTCTGATCAGTTATGAAAGATAAAGCAGAAAGAGAGAAGAGAAAGTCCATTGCGCACTGCCTCTGAATACACATACAGACAAACCACAGGAGGGGTGGGATGTTGATCAGTACTGGCTTGGGATGGGCGTCATTAGGCGTCTCAACCAATGAGAGCATTTGGGGTGAGCCGCAGCGCGGAACAGAAAATACCTGGTGCAGACAGAAAAATGGAAAAAGATACCGAACTCTTAAATGGACATTTTCATTTTAAATCTCTTCCACACTGCGGAGTTGAAAGAACCAAAGTTATTTGTAAATCACTGCAAAGCTGAATTTTCTTATCACCAGAGTACTTCGAGTCTGAAGTATCACTTAAATGCAATGCACACCGTTGATACCAGCAAATCACCCACTCAAACAAGCAGTGGAGGGAGGCTTCGGCAGACTACGCTGGATGCAGCGTGTGGGAGAACTATAGATAAACAAAAGAAAGACAAGCTAACAAATGCCATAGCGAAGTGGGTAGCTACAAACTGCAGGCCGATTAGTATTGTGGAAGATGTCAGTCTGAAGAACGTTCTTAGGATCGCAACGTATGACTGCATGTATGAGCCTCAGTAGTATTATGATTCACCTTGAGTTAAAATTATTGATGGCTTTTTAATTAATGATGATTGACGGGTTTGACCTTTTGACCTTGCCCCTACCCCCTGCCCTTGGGTTGACCTTGACCTGCCCTAGCGGTGACCTTGCCCTAGCGGTGACCTTGCCCTAGCGATGACCTTGCCCTAGCGGTGACCTTGTGTGTAATTGAATAATAGGATAATTGAATAATAGGATAATTGGATAATATGTCTATGACCTCGTGAGTATAAGGGGATTCATTGTTTAATATTTGAACTTTGATATAATGGAAGTTATGAGGGTTATTTTTGAGATCTGACATCATGATGTGTGTGATATAATGGAAGTTATGAGGGTTATAGATATCAGTGTGTCGTATGCAAGCATCAGCATCAAGCTCCCTCCCACCCTCCGCATTCCAGAGCGCAGGGGGATTGCTGGGGACAGTGGAAGTGAGAAAAAGAGGTTTTCTAATAATGCTGTATATATCACACTAACTAAAGTTGAAAAACATGCTGTTCTTTAAAAATATATAAATGAAATGATTATAAAATAAGTATTTAATATAAAATAAATATCTTGCTAATTTAACTAAAGTTGAAAAACATTCTGTTCTTTAAAAGTATGTAAATGAAATGCTTATAAAATAAATATCTTACTAAAAATCTACTGAACCAATTATTTTAGAATTAAATAAAAAAATAAAAATAAAATCATCTTACATTTTTAGAGAGTTGAAGAAGTAGCTCCTAACATACCATGAATGAATGGGCTCACAAAAATGCAATGAGTTTAAAGTTGTAAAGCAAAAGATCCCAGAGTGTTTCCTGAAGCACCTCTCACACCAGCGTTTGACAGTCTCTGACTCAGGGGTGTATTCAGTGATCAGAATGAGACATTTTGAATGTTGTGTTAGTGCTAAATTTATTTCAGAGTATAATCTTAAAAGTTTAAATTATATCTTTTAAAAATAAAAAAGTCTTAATAAAAACAAATATTCTTCAACGATGGTCTGTGGAAAAACTTTACTTGAACTTAAAGTATATTTTTTATTTATCAGGGATATGTAAAGTAATTTGAAATTTGAAGTGTCACAAGTCATCTCACACATGTGAAATGTTCAATTATTCCATAAGTTGTATCTGTAAGAAAACTACCACATAGGCCTGTCTTCAGAGAGAGAGAGAGAGAGAGAGCAACAATGAAAACATTTAGAAACTGTGAACCCTCAGGCTGTCCCCATTGATAGGCTGCTTATAAGGTCCTTCTGATCAGCGCAGCGTCTTCTGAGAAAGCAGTTCCTTGACCATCATTAATGATAGCTTCAGGATATAGGGTGACAGACAGAGGAGCCTCTGTGCATCATGTCACAGTGTATGTAATGTTAGCCTGCTAACGCCTTTCCAGAGCCAAAGTTTTGTTCGTACTAAATTTATTTCAAAGCATAATCGTAAAAGTTTAAATATGCTCTTTTAAAATGAGAGATTGTTTAAATTAAATCTTTAAAGTTTTAATACATTTGTATCTTCTATTTATCTTTTAGAAGATTACTGTAGTGATGTTGTTTAACGGTGACCTAAAGTATAATTGTTGTTAAACAATGTCTGTTCAAAAACTTCAGATTGTTGAAAATTTTAAAGAAAAACTGTACTTAGTCTTCTTAAATCTCATTTATATGAAAAGATTCAATCAGCATTTTTGTCCATGTGGGGTTTAATTTTTTATGGCGGGGGCTTTCCATAGCCATAATGATCTTTGTACTGTAACTGCATATGCTATCCGGTACACCTAAACATGACCATCACAGAAAAAGGCATTTTTACATTTTCAAAAAATAAATAAATGAATAAATAATTTAATATAATTTCTAAGCTGTTTTGCGCACACACACACGCACACACACACACACACACACACACACACACACACACACACACACACACACACACACACACACACACACACAAACACACACACACACACACAGTTGGTTCAAAAAAATTAGCTAATCTCTAATTTTAAATTATTATAAATAAAATATATAACCAATGAATAATAATTTAGATTCATTTAGATTATTTAAATTAATTATTTAAATTTAATTAATTTAGATTAAGTTGTATCTTTTAGAAAATCACCACACATTTTCAGAGACACAATGTGTCTCTGTGGTCCATGGCGCGGCACAAGTAAAGTTTGTCTTGAGCGAATATTTCATTTTACTCGTCTTAATTCAAAGCATGATCTTACTTTTTCTACGGTAGCTATGATCTGTTGCACTTATCAGATGTATAAGATCATTTTTACTTTTCTTGTATCTCCCGGACTATCCTTAATCAGTGTGGAAACACGCAGGGTGAAACCCTTTACTGAGAATATACTCTCGGTTATCTACTCAAAATATATGTAGAAGTTTAAAATGTTAGCATTTGTTGATGCGACAGGCTGTCTGTCTGTTAGCCGCATGAATAGACTTTGGGGAGAGCTGATGATACTATAGCAGGAAGCATGCCCTTTGACCTCCTCGATTTTGGAGGCTTTTTTTGTTAAAGACCCTACAAGTTAGTCCTTAAAGGTACGCTGTGTAGGGATTTCTCCCATCTAGCGGTGAAATTCTATTTTGCATTTAAATGAATAGTGCTCTCTAGCGCCTCGCTTTTTCAAATGCGCGTTGCAACTACGGTAGCCGTTTTGTGCCAAGAAGCTATGACAACATGTCTTCCAATAGCACTTCATCAAATTTGAATGTGCTGCAAGGACTCACTCAGGAGATTCCAGGAACAAACAGTATCTTTCATCATCGAATAGGGGACTACTCGAAAATCTAAAAACTTGAGTTCTGGCGATGCTGGGTACAAGCAGCCGAAGGTGTGGGAGTGCGCCACGGGCAATGAGTGTCGTTTAAGAGCTACGATAGATTGTATGTTTAAAGATCATTTCAGAGGCCAGATGATTGGCTTGATGCACAGGATCATCGGTGCTGCGTGTGATATGAAAAACGATTGTGCTCGGGATACCAAACGTGTAACAAATCTCAAAATTGAAATGCCGTAAGAGGCCTGACAAATTAATGGACTGATGTGACCCCCATGTTTTTTAACACCAAAGAGCCGATCGGTGTAATCCTCAGAAAAGTTCTGGATGTGTTGCGTGAATGTAGTGACGAGCTAGGAGTCACCGAAATACTCTGTGTGTGTATATTTGTATTTATATATTTGATCTCTGTGTGTCACAGCTGTCAAAAAACTGACATTGGTGAAATAGTTGAAAGTCTGGTCAGCTATGCCCTAGACCAAAACATGATAGCCTGCAGAGATTTCCTATTCTGGTTAGACCATCTGTAAATATCATTTATGTATGTAATGCCGGTCTATCATTTTCTTCACTACCTCAATGTATGAATGTATACTCAAAACTATAATGTTGAAATAAAAAAAATTACATACATTTATCTTGTGGTAATGTCTGAGCTAGTTAAAAATTGTATTACAAAACTTATTCTTTAGGAGGTTAATAATAAAAAAAAATGTGTGAATTGTTTGCAATAAGTTCTGTAACAAACATTTAGAAAGTAGCTAGGATGTATTTCATTTTGCGCATGCTTTAAGATAATTTTACTAAATATCAATGTCTGTATAGACAGACAATGTCTGTATAGAAAAACAAAAGGTAAACACTGAATATTACAGCAAATACTCTTGCTACATCACATATATTAGATCCCATTTCTTTAGCATGTCTCGGTGTGTTTTTGAGCTCTTTATACATAACACAAAAACTATGTTGGAGATGTGATTTAACTGATACAATATTGCTTGTTGATGCATGCAATTTTAACCATGCAAATATCTAAATTAATCTCTGAATCATCACTGAATATATCTGAAGAAATAAATGGTCAAATTCTTTAAATAAATGAATACTTTTATTCAGCAATATGCATTAAATTGATCAAAAGGGACAGTAAAGACATTTCTAATGTAACAAACATTTACATTTCTAAAAACTGCTGTTATTTTTAACTTTCTATTCATCAAATAATCCTGAAAAAAGTTTTTTTTTTCAAAGTTTCCATAAAAGTATTAGGCAGCACAACTGATTTCAACAACAATAAGAAACATTTCATGAGCATCAAATCATCATATTAGAATGATTTCTGAAGGATCATGTGACACTGAAGACTGGAGTAATGATGCTGAAAATTCAGCTTTGACATCACAGGAATAAACTACTTTTTAAAATGTAAATAGTAATAATAATATTTTACAATATTACTGTTTTACTGTATTTTTGATCAAATAAAGGCAGCCTTGGTTTGCATAAGAGACTTTTTTTTAAAATCCAAAATACTCAAGTTTATATTATGACTGCTTTAATCTGATACAATACAGGATTTTGTGTGATACTGAATATCTTTGTTTTAAAATTTCTTTTAGTACACCTACGCCAATGGTGTAGTTTAAAAAGAGTTTTAGGAGACAGAGAGCAGTCGGATACCTTACCTCTGCTGGAAGTGTAGTCTGTGGCTCTGAAAATGAGCTCAGGGGCTCTATAGTACTGCGAGCAGATGTAGGAAACATTAGGCTCACCACACACCAGCTGCTTTGCACTGCAGGAGACGGACCAAATACAAGAGACGGACAGAGAATCAGACCAGAAATTACACCAACAACAGTGCGCATCAAAACAGGCATCATTATCATCATCAGTGGCGGACTGGGACAATAATTCAGGCCGGGAATTTGACTCCACTGCCAGGCCACCTCGAATGGCTCTTTCTTTCAGATGTTTGGATTGGGTGATACAATCCTTGCGTTTACGCTCCATTTTTTTGACCGATTTAGTCAGATATACCCTGGATATAGCAGCCAGATATTAGGCAGTGCGTCGCTGACGTTGGGTCATGTGGGAGTGTCATTTTCACTCCGCCATTGCCTGATTCGTTGAGAGATCCGTCAATTAATTCGTAGTTGCACAACAAATCGTCACTTTCTCGTCACTTTCTGACATTCGTCAATATCCGACGCACAAAGCACCCTTTAGCGTCCATATGAGACGCATTACCCTACAACAGACCTAAACCTACCCATAACCGAAGCGTGTCATATTGACGCCAAGGGTGCTTTGTGCGTCGGATATTGACGAACTTTCGAAAGCGTCAGTTACATGACGCCTAAACCTACCCATAACCGAAGCCTCTCATATGGACGCTAAAGGGTGCTTTGTGCGTTGGATATTGACGAATGTCAGAAAGTGACGAGAAAGTGACGATTTGGGTATGAGAATGTGTTGCAAGGCTGATCGTCTGCACAGCGGCAGCCGGCAGGCCAGAACGACCGTCAGGCCACCGGGAAATGTCCCGGTGCTCCCGATGGCCAGTCCGCCCCTGATCATCATAAGAACATTAATCATAATCATTATTTATCACCATACACTAATTAACTATAGCCAGATTTAGTTCACTACAGAGGATCTTTGAGCAGTTTATAGTAAAGTTAGACAGATTCAGATCAGAACGCTCAAAGTTAAATGTGTCGGATGGTCGGATTTGTTCAGCGAAATAGCAGCAGTTTTCATTTTTTGCAAATCATACATTATTACGATAGATAGACAGATAGACAGATAGATAGATAGATAGACAATTAATTATAAAAGCATACATCTAGCTTACACATTTACCCAAATTATCATACGCCTTTTTAACCGAAGTTAATTTGGGTGGGTTTCTCCATCCCCAACGTCCCTGACGAGAGTTGGTCTCCTTGGCTGTGAACCGCTCCTGGCGCGCGCCTGACAAATCCGCCGTTACAATAGGAATCCGCTTTAGAAAAAGCGCGTCTGCTCTTAAAGGGAATGTGAGATGACGCTCTGATTGGTTTATTTCACATTACGCCCAAACCACACCTATGAATAATGAAGCTACTTCAGACCAACCCATTTTAGATTTGCGCCTGGCGCAAGAGTCATTTATCCCGCCGGGAAAATAGCAACAGCGCCAAGACCCGCCCACAAAGTTACTTGCGTTTTGCGCTTTGACACTTACATTTCGGATCGTTAAAATAGGGCCCAAAATATGTTTAGAACACAGACATGAAAACAAAATTTCAAAATCTCCTGTAGACATCACATGTTAAAATAATGTATCAATTTAGGCTATAAGAACTATAAAAATTTAATAAATAAAAAGAGAAGAATAATCAATATTAACAATTAAAACAGAGCTAAAAGGTAGACTATAATGCAATATAAGGACACTCTATAAGAGATGATAAAAATAAATGAATAAATAATAAAAAATAAAAACATTCTTATCATTAGTCAATTTGAATAAATAACACTAAATAATGATATTCCAAGCAAAAAAGTTTTGTAGTTGAGAACAGTATTTGGCGAGTCATTTTTTATTTTTGTTGAGAACATTATATAAACAAAGAAGGAAACAGTCACAATGTATAACAAATAAACAAAAGAAAAGAAAGACACAAGACAGGGGTATGTAACTAATCAGAAAATATTACATATCAAAGGAAATTATTAAAAGACTTGCACATTTCAATTGTTTTTAAAACCTTCTTGTTAGTCCTGTAATGTTGTACTTCAGTAAGCAAAACATAGAAAAGTGGTTCTGACCTGAAAATGTACATTTATGTTGTTACGATTTCCTAATTGGTCTAGGGGAGGAATGAAACAGTAAAAATGGATGGTGGTGAAATGAATGTGCAACAGCATGAAGCCCCCCCGTCTCCAGACCCAGAGTTGTTTCACAATAACCACATAGTGATCTCATTCAAGAAAGTAGTTTTATTTACAAATTAGGCAAAAGAAAAAAATTGAGGTATCAAGTTCAGAAGGGGGTATAGCCAAAACAACAAACATAAATCAATCTTACTCCTCATTAATCAGACTACCTAAACTAAAAGAAAAGAAAACAAAAGTACAGCAAAATAAGCTAACTCCCTTGCAAGCATAAACAGGAGAAAAACATATGATTCAAAATAAATGGCACCCACCTCCCTACTAACCTCACAAAATAAAGAAATAAATGATTAAGTAACAAACTTCAAATAAACCAAGAGAAAATTATCCATTAAGTCAAACAATGATTAAACCATTAAAGGTAACACTCACTTCTGCCTTTAAAGTCTCAATCAGGGATTGAAATAGAAAGAGACTAAAAAGAGAAAACTACTTCACTAAGTAGTACACACAATATAAGGTAGAGATACACTGTTCACTACTGGCTTCAACAAAGTCTCAGGTCTGGGGTTGAAGAAGGGACCTCATTGCTGCTGCTGCACAGAGTCAAGCCACCACCAACCCAGCTCTTCTTCTTCTTCTTCTTCTTCTTCTTCTTCTTCTTCTTCTTCTTCTTCTTCTTCTTCTTCTTCTTCTTCTTCTTCTTCTCTTATTTAATGGCGGACTGCAAACAACGTTTAGGTGCATGCCGCCACCTACTGTACTGGAAGCCAACCCAGCTCTTCTTCTTCTTCTTCTTCTTTTTTGTTTTATTGGCAACCGCACTTAACAGTGCATTACTGCCATCACCCGGTAGCTTGGAGCTTGGATCAGAAACATTCCTAAGCACCCCCCCCCCCCTTTCCCAAAAAAAAAAAAAATAAAAACCACTGGCGCTGCGTGTTCAGCTCCTCCAGCTTCCACCCCACTTCCCTTTAACTCCCGCTTCCCATCCGTAACCTTATTTACCTCCAAATTTACTTACCCTGTCTCACATTATCCACATTTTCTACCTCTCTCTATAAGCCTAAATACATATTAATCCTACATTCTCTTCACTAAACCAGTATTATTCAAAAACTGAAACAACACATTAACCATATTATTCCCTATATCTGAGTCTAATATATTCTTTAATGTTAACTCTTTCCCTTCATTCTTCCATAATTCCTCTCTCAGCACTCCTCTTTCTTCATCATATCCATTACAATTAATAATCACATGTTCTACAGTTTCACTCTGTCCACATTTCTCACACAAACCCGTTGGATGCTTAGATATTAAGTGTAATGTTTTATTCAAACCGGTATGTCCCACCCTTAGTCTTGTAATTATACTTTCCTCCCTTCTATTTCTCCCTCTTTTTCTACCTTTTCCCACTTCCTTTTGTATTGCATATAAATGTCTCCCTTTACTCTCATTATCCCAATATTGTTGCCACTTCTTACTCATTTTCTCTTTTATTACTGATTTAATTTCTTTTAAACTATGTAGTAACTCAATTTCTACCATCTCTTCATCTACTGCCTGTTTAGCTAATTTATCTGCTTCCTCATTGTCTTTAATTCCCACATGAGCTGGGACCCACATAAACTGTACCTCTATATTAATTTGGTTCAATTCAAAGAGATTTTGAAGAATTTCCATGATTAAATCTGGTCTTGATTCTGACTTTTGATTATCAATACTAACTATTGCTGAATAAGAATCTGAACATATGACTGCATTTTTAATTTTTCTTTCCTTAATTATTTGTACTCCTAGCAGGATAGCCATCAACTCACCTGTATATACCGACAAATGATCACTAATTCTAGCTTTTTTCTTCACCATTTACTTTGGCACATTGACTGCCACTCCTATTCTACTTCCTTTTTTAGAAGCATCTGTGTAAATCTGTATATTATCTCCATACGTTATTCTTAAATACTCATTTGCTCTCATTACTTCCATCTCATTATTTCCTTCATTCTGTCTTATCTTCAGTAATGTTAAATCTACTACAGGCTGAGGAATAATCCATATAGGAGTATGCGGATATATTACTCTTGGTACACATCTATAATTGTCTATCCCCAACTCCTTAATATCTTCTTCTACCACCCACCCAAAACTCTTATGTTTCTTTATTCCTTGCTCCCAACATTTTCCTAATATTTTCCTTGTTGGATGTACCTCATTCTGACTATTAAGATTTGTCCAATACACAGCCATTAACTGTTGTCTTCTAATACTAAGCGGCATTTCATTTGTCTCTATTTGCATTGCTGCTATTGGTGTTGTTGGATATGTTCCACAGCAAATTCTCAACGCCTGTGCTTGAATTCTATCCAATTTCTCTAACTGCGATTTTGCTGCCAACCCATATGCTATACTTCCATAATCTAGTACAGATCTTATCATTGCTATATATACTGTTTGAAGCGCCCCTCTATCTGCTCCCCACTCTTGTCCTGCCATACATTTCATTATATTTAACACTCTTTTACACCTATTCACTATCTTATCAATATGTTCTTTCCATGTAAGTCTAGTATCTAGCCACATTCCCAAGAATCTAACTGATGTTACTCGTGCCATATCCCTGTTATATATCCTTAACTTCCATTCATTATCTACTTTCTTGTTGGAAAATATTATAACTTGAGACTTCTCCACCGATAGCTTAAAGCCCCACTTGTATGACCATTTAACTACCTCATCTACAGCCTTCTGCATTTTACCCATAATGAACTTATTGTTTCTCCCTCTGAACCACAAAGCCCCATCATCTGCAAACAGTGATCTACCAACACTCCTATCCACCTTACTAAATATATCATTTATCATTATTATAAAAAGTACTGGACTTATCACACTTCCCTGGGGAGTACCATTTTCTATTATTCCTTGAGATGATATAGCATTTCCTACTCTCACCCTTATTACTCTTTGCTTAAGAAAGTCATTAATCCAATTAAACATTCTTCCCCCTACCCCCATCTCTTCCAACTTAATCATCAGACCCTCCCTCCATAACATATCATAGGCTTTTTCAATATCAAGAAACACAGCAATTACTGATTCTTTATTTGACAGAGCTTTCTTTATTTCCGCTTCCAAACACATAACCGGATCCATAGTTCCTCTACCTACCCTAAATCCACTTTGAAAAGGTGTTAATTTTCCTTCTTTTTCCAAAAAATATACTAACCTATCCGTTATCATTCTCTCCATCACTTTCCCTACATGAGATGTAAGGGCTATTGGCCTATAGCTAGCCGGCTTACTTGGATCCTTCCCTGGTTTCTTTATTGGCAATATCAATGCTTCTTTCCAACTTTGCGGCAGCACCCCCATTTCCCACACTTTATTATAGAATTCTAACATTACTCTCAACGATTCCTCACTTAACTGCTTGATCATATAATAGCTGATTTCATCTTGCCCCGGAGTAGTTTCTCTCATTCTCCTCAGCGCTCGTTTTAGTTCCGTCATTTCAAATGGGACATCCATTATATCATCTTTTTCCTGTCTTTTTCCCAATAGATGAGGATGCTCTCGTAATACTTCCTCCCTTTCCCTCTTAAACTCTTCAGTCAGATTTTCCGTACTGTTTACTTTTATAAATGTATTACAAAACATTTCTGCTTTCTCACAGTTTTCTATTGCTATAACTTCCCCTTCATTTAAAACAGGATATTCCATATCTTTCCTTATTCCATTCATCCTTCTGATCATACTCCATACTTCTCCTATTGATGTACTTCTCCCTATTCTATCACAAAACTCTCTCCAATGCTGTCTTTTTGCCCTTCTTACCACCTCTTTTACCTTTGCTTGTTCTCTCTTATATTCGATTAAATCTGTATAATTATGCATTCTTATTACCTTCTTGTATGCTCTCCTTTTCCTTCTAATAGCTTCATCACACTCCTTATTCCACCATGGTACCATTTTTGTCTTTCTTCTTCCTTTACCCTTAGGAATATTACTTACTGCTGCGTTTTTCATAACTCCTATAATTTTCTCATTTATAGCTTCTACGTCATCTACCCTTCTTACTTCATTTATGTCTAAACCCTCCTCCACCCTTTTCACATATTCAGTCCAGTTAGCTTTTCCATAATTCCATCTCCCTTCTCTTCTTTCACTTCTTTCTACACAATTACTCATATTGGTACACATTTCAATCAAAATAGGAAAGTGATCACTACCTATATTACATTTCCTTAATACCCTCAAGTTAATTATTCCCCCTAACCTACTTTTTACAAGAGTTAAATCCAACACCGCTTCTTGACCTGTTCTAATGTCTACTCGTGTTCCTCCCCTATCATTCATACAGATCAAATTCATCTCATCCATCAATTCTTCAACCACCTTCCCATTTCTGTCAGTTACATTTCCTCCCCACATACTACTATGGGCATTGAAATCCCCACACCATATCACACTCTCTCTACTTTGCCCTTCTATCTTCAGCATATCTTCCAATGTCATTTGTCTACATGGATTATAAAAATTGATTATTACAACACTCTTATCATCCTTCCATACCTCCACCACCACATATTCCATTTCTCTCCCTATCCCCACCATTCTATACTGTATTTCAGATTTAATGAAAGTAACACACCCACCACCATTTCCCTCTTCCCGATCTCTTCTCACAGAAACATACCCTTTAATTACAAAATCAAATTTAGGTTTCAGCCAAGACTCTTGGACACATATCACATCTGGCTTTTCCTCCATCTTATTTAGGTAACCCTTAAATTCCAGTCCATTAGCCACCAAACTCCTAGCATTCCATTGTAAAATTACTAACATCAAAATTATTGTCCATCCCATGATTCTTGACTAGGCTGTATTTCTAAAGTTAGACCATCTCTAACCATTTCCCATGTTAGCCCTTTGATATCCAGGAACCTCTCTGCTGCTCTCACTATTATCTGTATCTTTTCTGTTCTTCTTTCAGTCTGCGCTGAACAATTTATGACCTCTGCCATAAATAACACAAAACTCTTTTTACTTACTATCATTGTGTCATCCGATTTTTCCCTTTCCTTTTCTTCATTTCTGATTTGATCGTTCCACATCTCCTTCTCCTCACTCTCTTTCTTTTTCCTTGTGTCTACTTTTTTAACTGCTTCCGCATATGACAGCTTATTTCCATCTCTTTCCTTCTGAATTTCTACTGCTCTCTTTCTCACTTCACATCCTCCATATGCCACATTATGGGCTCCTCCACAATTACAACATTTTGCTTCCACACCTCTTCCACATTTTCCGTACTCATGTTCTTCCCCACAATGTGCACATCTCTTTTTGGCTCTGCATACACTCGCAATATGACCATATCTCTGGCAGTTATAGCATCTCAGCGGAGCACGCACATATTCTCTCACCCGAAAGCTAACATATCCAATCATCACTTTACTTGGTAGCATTCCTCCACTTTCAAAACGCAACATTACAGAAAGACTATCTTCCTTATTCCCTTCCCTATTCCTTTGCAATCGTTTTGCTTCAATTACATTTCCTCCTTTAATATTTCTTATCAACTCTATCATAGTGACCTCCAATGCTACCCCTGTAATTACTCCACATAACCATGATTTTCCACCTGTTTGATTACAACTTGAAATCACTTGTTTACACACAACCTTCATTTTCATCACCTTATCCCTCTGCTCATCATTATCACAAATCACCATCAATGCTCCATCCTGAAGTACTCTTGCACCCCTAATCTCTCCTGATTGTTTCCTCAACTCATTTGTTAACTCAATTGGGTTTACCCCTTTTACTCCTTGTCCCTCTTTAAATCTTACAATCATTTTTATTTCCTCTCTCCTTTCACTTATTACTTCCCTTTCGCTATCCTCATCTGTACCTACTGACTCCTCTTCATTATCTTTCTTCCTCTTATTATTTGTTTTTTCAACACTTTTTATTCTCCTTCCGTCCACTTGTGTCCAACCCAGCTCATCACTTTCATCTTCAATCTCTGATTCATCAATTCTAGCTCTGGTTTCTGATCCAACCTCCTCTTTTTTCTTTTTCCTTGATTTCCCCATCGTATTCTTCTTATTTCAGCAACTTTTATACTTAATATAATTCAGTATACTTTATTTCACACTCACGACGGTTGCAAACACAGTTTAGTCTAACTTCCGTTTCCGGTCCGTCCACCAAATCCGTCCCCGGAAGCTGTACCACACTCCAGTCCCCCAACCCAGCTCTGATGGTGTTTGCAGTTTAAATACTCCCAGCATCCAATCACAGCAGGCCATTGATTATCTGTACCAGGTGAAACCATTTTTCCTATGAAGAGAGACCGGGATAGAGAAAGAGAAAACAGCACAGCTGAACACACACAAACAGAACCTTACGGCTCTGGACGTAACAATGTATATACAATTTTGTTAACAAAAAATTACAAGATTAAGTAAGAATATTTAGTTTTTTGTGTAATTGCTCTTTTATCCAATTACCAATTCCAAACAAAACATTTTCCCAAAGTAGAGAAACATCTTTATCAATGTTCTCAATAACAAATCGGGAAAAGTCTTTCCACAATAATTTAGAGTTATGGCAAAGCCAAAATAAATGCACTATAGTCTCTGGGTGCTGTTTACAAAAATAACAGTTTGCGTTAATATCTTTTTTTACATTTCTTTAAGAAGGTATTAACGGGATATACACGATGGACAGTTTGAAAGGAAACCTCTCTTATCTTATTAGTAATTAAGTATCTATTCGGAATCAGCCAAACTTTTCTCCAGACTATATCGAGAAGAAAATCATTCCAGTAAACGGTGACATTTGGAATTGATACTCATTCATTAAGAAATAATAGACGTATCAATATATTAGAAGAAGTGGATGAAAAGCAATATTTCCCCACCACTGTAACATTAGGATCTAAAGGAGGTAAAGAAGAGGGATAGGGGATATGTTGAAACAATCCAGTAACTCCAGATGGTATGGCATCAAAAACAATAGAAAATTCTTTAGGGGTAATAGGAATGTTAAAACGATTAAGAACTTCTTCCATAGTTTAATAAATGGCCATTTGCATTAAACAACTGAAGCAAAACATCAGCCTCAAACCAGCGCTGGAAGAAAAGAGATTTGTTTTTATACAGAATATCACGGTTATTCCATATAAAATTTTCATGAGGAGAAAAGTTGTGCTTGTATATCCGAGACAAGCCGAGAAGGATCTGCTTATGAAATTTAGATAATTTAGCTGGTATTTTTTCAACATTATAATTACAAAGCAATAAAAAAAAATTAAACCACCAAATTTGGAGAAAACATAATGTGGAATGAAGTTCTAAACAGAGGTTGGATTTGTGAGAAAATGTTTGGCCCAATTCATTTTAAGAGTCTTATTAAATGTACAAAAGTCTAACATGTTGAGGGCACCAGCTAAATAAGAATTTAAAACAACAGATTTCTTGATATAATGTATGCCATTTTTCCATATGAAATGAAATAACATTTTGTCAATACTTTTGATAGTGTTGTTATCTACATGGAGCGAGTGAGCAGCAAATGAAAGTCTGGAGATCCTTCCCCTTAGGCAAGTAATATTCTTCCCCTCAAAGATAAGTCTCTCTGCAGCCATAAATAGGGTGGCCATTTCCATAACACCAAAAAGGAGGACATTTAGTGACTCTGGTGTACTCGCAACTACAATACAATAGTTTTGTCCATCATATCGATGGTATCATGATACAGTGATTCAGAAATAGCCTACTCTCTTCATTGCCAGACAATTATACTACGACTACGCCAGACTACGATATATCTTTATGTACAGGTGAAACTCAAAAAAATGTAATATTGTGCAAAAGTTAATTTATTTCAGTAATTCAACTTAAAAGGTGAAACTAATATAGTATATAGACTCATTAGATTGAAAGTGAGATATTTGAAGCCTTTATTTGTTATAATTTTGATCATTTATGGTGATAATTTATATAATTTATGGCTTACAACTTATGAAAACCTTTTCACAATATTCTAATTTTGAATTTGGGGTTTTCATAAGCTGTAAGCCATAATCAAAAGCTTGAAATATCTCACTTTGCATCTAATAAGTCTATATAATATAATATAGTTTCACCTTTTAAGTTGAATTACTGAAATAAATTAACTTTTGCACAATATTTTTCACATTTTTTCGAGTTTCACCTGTAGACCTATGTGTACAGGAGAGGCTTGTTTACGGTTTTAACCAATGATATATCAGATATTTATTTGACAGCACTTTCAGCCAATCATTTGTTTGACCAGAGATCTTACGGCATTAGACTGGACGATGTGCTGCTGCGTCACAATAAAAATTCTAGAGCGGGTTTTTTTTAGGCCGATTCAGCACAAATCCAAAAAGGAGGACAAATGAGTGTCCGTCTTGAGGCTGCGCTAGACGCCAGACAGGGGGCTTAAAATCCGGACTGTCCGGCCAAAATCCAGACGTATGGCCACCTACATTTTCTTTGCGTTTTCTCCATAATAGGGGGAAAATTACATGCACATCTATCAATTAGATTTTTACATATAGAGATACCTAGATAATATATCTTATCTTTAGTTGGAATATTATTAATTATAGTTAGGTTACAATCTTTAATTGAAAGTAGTTCACATTTAGACAATAAAAAAAAAAGACCAGAAGCTTTCGAAATGAAATTAACATTTTCCTATTAATCAGATGTCCCTCACACTAATTCAGTAATTGTAAATGCAAAATTTTCTTATAATTTTACACTTATGCTATACTAAAGTCTGAAATGGGCACTTTTTGTGACAGCAACCTCATCATTTTTGGTCAGTATCAGTATTATTATGATTGCTCTGAACATTTCAGACTAAGTTCAACAAACATTACATTACTTATTCTTAAACTTAAAAAAAATATATTAATAAAAATGTAGGTGTGACGGTGTTGAGACTAGGGTAACAGGGTTGAAGAGACAAATACAGTTTAACATATAAATAGTTATTTTTTACCCAAATTCACTGTGAGATTTTCTATGAGCACTGTATTTCATTATGTAACCAAGAAAAACAACAGATATAAATTGCAATTGCAACTCAGTTTTATTAACCCGACTGCATTACATTGGAACATCAACATACATTGGAACACTATAAACTGACTGAATAGGTCATCAAAATAAAACATATTACTTGTGTGCTTTTTTAATGTGTGTGAGCATGTGTTTGTGTGTTTCTTTACAAGTTTGCGCGCTTCGTGGCAAAAAAGTAACAGGGTTGAGTGTGACGGGGTTGAGATTTTGTGCTCGAAAATGGCCACTGCTCTACATGTAGTGAATAACAGGAGAGCACATGGCATGCATGGTATTAAGAAATCATGTATATTGTTGACATTATTGAATAAAACATTATTGAAATTGTTGAACACCATAAAATTGTGAAAATGACCAAAAACACCCTTTTTTTTTTTTTTTACACTGGCGAGAATAGTTAAGATAAAAATGTTGGTAATTGGATGATGATTAGAATATGAATATGATTGGAATCATATTTTAAATTTGTCATATTTTTGAACAGGGTCAATTAAACATGAAAAGAAAGGGAGAGATATCAGAGTTATTTTTAAATAAGCACAAACATAGTCCAGTCATTTTATGAAAAAAGGTTGAACAAATTGCAACAGAAGCAAACTCAAATAATTTTGTATCCTCATTATGTCCTGAGTAAGGAAAAAAAGTCCAGAAGAATCCCATTAGGGGAAAGTTTCGAAAACTGTTTCTGGGGATTCACTTTTTATTTTACCTGCCTTTTGTCTTCTGCATTCTCCTTACCAATGTCTCCTGTACTTCCCTCAGACTCATCCCCTAGAAACAGTCCCACAGACCCAGACCCAAACCCCAATCTCTTAAAAAAGAATAAAGGCATGGTTTCTAAAGCACTTCTTCCTGCCTCTATGTATTAATGCTCATGGGTAGCCTAAATGGGTTCCATTCAGACCTTAACATTAAGTATTTTACTGTTATGTGTCAACAAGATTCAACAAGACATGTTCACCTGGCTAGACCCAATGTTTAGATCTGTTCCCCTAATGGGATTCTTCTGAACTTTTTTTTCCTTACTCAGGACATATTGAGGATACAAAATCAGTTGAGTTTGCTTCTGTTGCAATTTGTTCAAGGTTGACCCCCATTTTGGCTTAAAATGACTGGACTAACAGGCAGATCAGGTGCAAACAGACCCCAGCCCTTGCATCACCACTGGCTAGTCGGAGTCAGTGTGGTCAGACTTCAGGACCAGGAACAGGTCAGAGCATCTACCAGACACAGGCAGTCAATCACATACCCAATTCAGGAATTTAAGTTGAGATGATTTTGCCAGATTAAAAGGATAGTTCACCAAAAAATGAACACAAAAAAATAATTATAAATTAAATAATTATAATTAGAAAGAATAATTATAAATTATTATAAAGAAAGAATTATGTTGTATTAAATCTTCCTAGGATAAGATTTTATATTGATGGGCAATAAAATTGTTTACATTTTTCAAGGACATGTCTGCTTGATGCCTGCTATATCTAATTGAAAAAATAAAATAAAAAATAAACGCAGCAGTTCATAACAGACACATGCTACGGTATCTTATCTCATTGGTGCTTCAGCTTTGTTTTTTGCAAGTATTTTTGATGTTCAACACTTATAGACACAAACAGAGTGACCCAATTCCTTCCACAAGCTTTTCCACTGTGTGTGTGTGTGTGTGTGTGTGTGTGTGTGTGTGTGTGTGTGTGTGTGTGTGTGTGTGTGTGTGCACTGTGTACCCCCGAAAGTAGCAGTGGCCACCCCCTGTATACAACTCTAGTTCCGCCACTGATAATCATGAACTTAATTAGCAAAACAAACCTTACCAGCAAAAAAGCACAGATAGATATTCATGGGAATGCAAAATGTATGGACTTTTTTCTAATTTTATCATTCACATCCCAAGTACACTTTCATATAAGGCCATGGGGGACATGACAAAATAGGTGGTGTCGACTGAAAAAATCTTTAATATGTCATTATTTTTAAATTTTATTAAAGGAGACATTTAAAATTGATACAAAAGGCTTTTAAAAATAGATTTTGGTGACCAAATAGGTAAAATACACTTAAAAAGGTCAGTGGGACTCAAATCATACCAGTTTCAAATTTGTTAGTTTTGTGCTGCTGTTTATTTTTAAAGGTTTTATGATTATTGTCCATTTTGGTTTAATTTAGTTACAGCAATGAATGTAGTTATTAGAAAATTAAACTGTATTTCAATTTATGTGCATATTATGATTGTAAAACATTGAAGGAGAATGAGTAGAATTTAGTTATTTATCTCACTCCATTAAAATTATTGCTAATCTTTAACCTCTTATTCTTTAAAGGTAAAAGTCTTTCTTGGAACTAAAACTTCGGATTCAGCCAGAATATTTAGGGGTTCAAGCACGAAGTGCTGAAACCCTATTGTAATTGCCCTGATTTTTATTAGGGGTTCAAGCACGAAGTGCTGAAACCCTATTGTAATTGTGCTGATTTTTAGGGGTTCAAGCACGAAGTGCTGAAACCCTATTGTAATTGTAAGGATTTTTATTATTAGGGGTTCAAGCACGAAGTGCTGAAACCCTATTGTAATTGTACTGATTTTTATTATTATTATTATTATTATTATTATTATTATTATTATTTTTCTTCTGCCGTAAAACTCATCGTGCAGCCCAAACCGTAAGAGCTGGAGCTTTGAAACTTTGCCAGATGGTAGTACAAAAATCGAGGAGAGGTTCAGAGAATATGACCCCAATTGGCCCATAGGTGGCGCTATAGCAACCAAAAGCGCGAAACTGCTCATAACTCCTAGACCGTATGACGTAGACTCAAGTGTCTTATATCACTGGAAAGCTGGAAACCTGAAGGTCAAAACGTATATCTCCGATTTCATTTCCTGTATGCAAATTGTCCGCCATTTTGAATTTAGTTAAAAACCTACTTTTGCGAACTAGTCCTAGGTTTTTTGTCCAATTGGATCCAAAACAGTGCAGAAATGTTCTCTGGAGTCTGAATATCAATAATTATCGAAAAAAAGTCGAAATTTCGATTCCTGATCGCCGGGGGGTGATAAATTAATGTTGTGGGAGGAGCCTATTTTACTAAAATGGCTATAACTCGAGAATGAAATTAGATATCTTCACCAAACTTGGTGCACATGTGTATGAGTTCAATCTGGGGTCACAGTAAAAAAATCGCGACGATTGATTACTAGGTGGCGCTATAACATGAAAAAAACATGAAAACGGCTATGACCACGTGACCGTTAGTCCGATTGACTTGAAAATTGGTATGCAGTGTCTTGGTCCAAGGTACCATGTATGTCTATGAGGACATTGGCGTATCTCGAAAAACATGGCCGCCATCGACCAATGAAATTTGAGCACCTATTAGACAAGGTTAACGGAGGCCGATCGGAACGAAACTCGATGGGCATGTTCGACTCATGGCCCTAGAGGTCTCTAAGAGTTTTGAAAGAAATCGGCCACTAGTTGGCGCTAACGAGTTTTATGGCTCTGTAATCACGTGGTGTTACACTTATCGTCACAAAATGCATATCATCTGATAGATCTGCTCATGCTGAACAACTTTGCCTCAAGAACTAATGCTGTCAATTAAACCGTTTATTAAATATTCGTAATTATGTTAAAAACCTACTTTTGCAAACTAGTCCTAGGTTTTTCGCCCGATCGAAACCAGACCAGTCTAGGACAATTCTCTGGACACTCTAGATCAATAATTATCAAAAAAAAGTTGAACTTTTGCATGTAGATGGCTGTAATAGGGTCATTTAGAAAAGGGGCATGGCAAAAAAACACTAAAAAGCCTATAAATCCTAAATGAAAACTCAGAACTTCACAAAAATTGGTGAGCATATGTGACATAACATCATTAACAAGCATGCCAATTTTTATGGAGATCGGACCATAGGTGGCGCTATAACTGCTAAAAAGCTTTAAAACCATATATTTCCTATGGTATTTCCTGTAAATGGTCTTTTCCATCTATTATGTCAGTAGTTACATGCTTGCTAAATAAAACTTAATCACTTTTGATGCTTTTGTGCTTAAAGGCCTTAACTGCTTGAACCCCGATAAATGCTGCTTGCAGCTTTAATTAGGGGTTCAAGCACGAAGTGCTGAAACCCTATTGTAATTGCCCTGATTTTTATTATTATTATTATTCTTCCCTAAAACGCATCGTGCAGCCAAAACCGTAAGGCCTAGAGACGTGATACTTGGTCAAATGGTAGTAGTATTGCTCGCTACTCAGATACACGGACTTAGCCAAATCGGCCCATAGGTGGCGCTACAGCAACCAAAAGCGCAAAACTGCTCAGAACTCCTAGACCGTATGTCGTAGACTCAAGTGTCTTATATCATTGGGAAGCTGGATGCCTGACGAACAAAACGTATATCTCCGATTTCATTTCCGCCATGATAGATTTTCCGCCATTTTGAATTTTGCCAAAAACCTACTTTTGCGAACTAGTCCTAGGTTTTTCGCCCGATCGGAACCAAACCAGTACAGAAATGTTCTCTGGAGTCTGAATATCAATAATTATCGAAAAAAAGTTGAAATTTCGATTCACGGACGCTAAGGGGCGCCAAAACGTACGTTGTGGGAGGGGCCTATTTTACTAAAATGGCTATAACTCCAGAAGTAAATGAGGTATCTTCACCAAACTCGGTACACATGTGTAAGAGGTCAATCTGAGGTCACAGTAAAAAAATAGCGGCAATTGGCCACATGGTGGCGCTATAACTTGAAAAAAACATAAAACAGGCTTTAACCACCTGACCGTTAGTCCGATTGACTTGAAAATTGGTATGCAGTGTCTTGGCCCAAGGTGTCATGTATGTCTATGAGGACATTGGTGTATCTCAAAAAACATGGCCGCCATCGGCCAATGAAGTTTGAGCACCTATTAGACAAGGTTAACGGAGGCCGATCGGAACGAAACTCGATGGGCATGTTCAACTCATAGCCCTAGAGGTCTGTAAGAATTTTGAAAGAAATCGGCCACTAGTTGGCGCTAACGAGTTTTACGGCTCTGTAATCACGTGGTGTTACACTTATTGTCACAAAATGCATATCATTTGATAGATCTGCTCATGCTGAACAACATTGCCTCAAGAACCATAGCTGTCAATCAAATCGTTCATTAATTATTCGCGAATATGTTAAAAACCTACTTTTGCGAACTAGTCCCTGGTTTTTCGCCCGATCGGAACCAGACCAGTCTAGGACAATTCTCTGGACTCTCTAGATCAATAATTATCGAAAAAAAGTTGAACTTTTGAATTTTTCGTATGGCTATAATTGGGTCATAAAGAAAATGGGCGTGGCAAAATGCACTCAAAAGCTTATAAATCCTAAACGAAAACTCAGAACTTCACGAAAATTGGTGAGCATATGTGCCATAATATTCTAAACAAGCATGCCAAATTTCATGTTGATCGGACCATAGGTGGCGCTATAACTGTTAAAAAGGTTTGAAAACCATATATTTCCTATGGTAAATTGCCTGTATTGGCTGTAAATGGACTTTTCCATCTATTATTTCAGTGGTTAAAAGCTTTCTAAATAAAACTTAATGTCTTAAATGCTTATGTGCTTAAAGGCCTTAAATGCTTGAACCCCGATAAATGCTGCTTGCAGCTTTAATTAGGGGTTCAAGCACGAAGTGCTGAAACCCTATTGTAATTGTGCTGATTTTTAGGGGTTCAAGCACGAAGTGCTGAAACCCTATTGTAATTGTGCTGATTTTTATTAGGGGTTCAAGCACGAAGTGCTGAAACCCTATTGTAATTGTACTGATTTTTAGGGGTTCAAGCACGAAGTGCTGAAACCCTATTGTAATTGCCCTGATTTTTATTATTATTATTATTCTTCCCTAAAACGCATTGTGCAGCCAAAACCGTAAGGCCTAGAGACGTGATACTTGGTCAAATGGTAGTAGTATTGCTCGCTACTCAGATACACGGACTTAGCCAAATCATCCCATAGGTGGCGCTACAGCGACCAAAAGCGCGAAACTGCTCAGAACTCCTAGACCGTATGTCGTAGACTCAAGTGTCTTATATCATTGGAAAGCTGGGTGCCTGACGAACAAAACGTATATCTCCGATTTCATTTCCGCCATGATAGATTTTCCGCCATTTTGAATTTTGCCAAAAACCTACTTTTGCGAACTAGTCCTAGGTTTTTCGCCCGATCGGAACCAAACCAGTACAGAAATGTTCTCTGGAGTCTGAATATCAATAATTATCGAAAAAAAGTTGAAATTTCGATTCACGGACGCTAAGGGGCGCCAAAAGGTACATTGTGGGAGGGGCCTCTTTTACTAAAATGGCTATAACTCCAGAAGTAAATGAGGTATCTTCACCAAACTCGGTACACATGTGTAAGAGGTCAATCTGAGGTCACAGTAAAAAAATCGCGGCGATTGGCCACATGGTGGCGCTATAACATGAAAAAAACTTAAAACAGGCTTTAACCACCTGACCGTTAGTCCGATTGACTTGAAAATTGGTATGCAGTGTCTTGGCCCAAGGTGTCATGTATGTCTATGAGGACATTGGTGTATCTCAAAAAACATGGCCGCCATCGGCCAATGAAGTTTGAGCACCTATTAGACAAGGTTAACGGAGGCCGATCGGAACGAAACTCGATGGGCATGTTCAACTCATAGCCCTAGAGGTCTGTAAGAATTTTGAAAGAAATCGGCCACTAGTTGGCGCTAACGAGTTTTACGGCTCTGTAATCACGTGGTGTTACACTTATTGTCACAAAATGCATATCATTTGATAGATCTGCTCATGCTGAACAACATTGCCTCAAGAACCATTGCTGTCAATCAAATCGTTCATTAATTATTCGCGAATATGTTAAAAACCTACTTTTGCGAACTAGTCCCTGGTTTTTCGCCCGATCGGAACCAGACCAGTCTAGGACAATTCTCTGGACTCTCGTGATCAATAATTATTGAAAAAAAGTTGAACTTTTGAATTTTTCGTATGGCTATAATTGGGTCATAAAGAAAATGGGCGTGGCAAAATGCACTCAAAAGCTTATAAATCCTAAACGAAAACTCAGAACTTCACGAAAATTGGTGAGCATATGTGCCATAATATTCTAAACAAGCATGCCAAATTTCAGGTTGATCGGACCATAGGTGGCGCTATAACTGTTAAAAAGGTTTGAAAACCATATATTTCCTATGGTAAATTGCCTGTATTGGCTGTAAATGGACTTTTCCATCTATTATTTCAGTGGTTAAAAGCTTTCTAAATAAAACTTAATGTCTTAAATGCTTATGTGCTTAAAGGCCTTAAATGCTTGAACCCCGATAAATGCTGCTTGCAGCTTTAATTATTATTATTATTCTTCTGCCGTAAAACGCATCGTGCAGCCCAAACCGTAAGGGCTGGAGACTTGAAACTTTGCCAGATGGTAGTACAAAAATCGAGGAGAGGTTCAGAGATTATGACCCCGATTGGCCCATAGGTGGCGCTATAACAACCAAAAGCGCGAAACTGCTCATAACTCCTAGACCGTATGTCGTAGACTCAAGTGTCTTATATCATTGGAAAGCTGGAAATGTAATGAACAAAACGTATATCTCCGATTTCATTTCCGGTATGGAAATTTTTCCGCCATTTTGAATTTTGTCAAAAAACTACTTTTGCTAATTAGTCCTAGGTTTTTTGTCCGATCGGAACCAAACCAGTGCAGAAATGTTCTATGGAGTCTGAAGATCAATAATTATCAAAAAAAATTTGAAATTTCGATTCATGGTCGCTAGGGGGCATAAAATAAACATTGTGGGAGGAGCCTATTTTACTAAAATGGCTATAACTCAAAAAGTAAATGAGATAGCTTAACCAAACTCGGTACACATGTGTATGGGTTCAGTCTGGGGTCACAGTAAAAAAATCGCGACGATTGAACAATAGGTGGCGCTATAACATGGAAAAAACATGAAAAGGGCTATAACCACCTGACCGTTAGTCCGATTGACTTGAAAATTGGTATGCAGTGTCTTGGCCCAAGGTGCCATATATGTCTATGAGGAAATTGGCGTATCTCAAAAAACATGGCCGCCATTGGCCAATGAAGTTGAGCACCTATTAGACAAGGTTAACGGAGGCCGATCGGAACGAAACTCGATGGGCATGTTCATCTCATGGCCCTAGAGGTCTGTAAGAATTTTGAAAGAAATCGGCCACTAGTTGGCGCTAACGAGTTTTATGGCTCTGTAATCACGTGGTGTTACACTCATCCACACAATATGCATATCATTTGATAGATCTGCTCATGCTGAACAACTTTGCCTCAAGAACCATTGCTGTCAATCAAACCGTTCATTAAATATTCGCGAACATGTTAAAAACCTACTTTTGCGAACTAGTCCTAGGTTTTTCGCCCGATCGGAACCAGACCAGTCTAGGACAATTCTCTGGACTCTCTAGATCAATAATTATCGAAAAAAAGTTGAACTTTTGCATTTGGATGGCTGTAATAGGGTCATTTATAAAATGGGCGTGGCAAAATACATTAAAAATCCTATAAATCCTAAATGAAAACTCAGAACTTCACAAAAATTGGTGAGCATATGTGACATAACATCATTAACAAGCATGCCAAATTTTATGGAGATCGGACCATAGGTGGCGCTATAACTGTTAAAAAGCTTTAAAACCATATATTTCCTATGGTACATTGCCTGTATTGGCTGTAAATGGTCTTTTCCATCTATTATGTCAGTGGTTACAAAATGCATATCATTTGATAGATCTGCTCATGTTGAATAACTTTGCCTGAAGAACCATTGCTGTCAATCAAACTGTTTATTAATTATTTGCGAATATGTTAAAAACCTACTTTTGCGAACCAGTCCTAGGTTTTTCGCCTGATCGGAACCAGACCAGTCTAGGACAATTCTCTGGACACTCTAGATCAATAATTATCGAAAAAAAGTTGAACTTTTGCATTAGGATGGCTGTAATAGGGTCATTTATAAAATGGGCGTGGCAAAATATATTAAAAATCCTATAAATCCTAAATGAAAACTCACAAAAATTGGTGAGCATATGTACCATAACATCATTAACAAGCATGCAAAATGTTATGGAGATCGAACGATAGGTGGAGCTATAACTGTTAAAAAGCTTTAAATCCATAGATTTCCTATGGTATATTGCCTGTATTGCTGTAAATGGTCTTTTCCATCTATGATCATATCATTTTCATTTTATAATGTTCAAAACTAGTGCAGTACAATTCTCTGTACTCTCTAGATCAATAATTCTCAGAAAAAGTTTAACTACTTAATTTGGATGGCTATAATAGGGTCACTTCAAAATGTGGCCTTGACCAAGTGTCCCCAAAATGTTATATCTCTTCAATGAATGCTCATATCTTTTTAAAAACAAGTCAGAACATGTGACGTATGACTCTAAACAAGCATGGAAATTTTCAGACAGATCGGACAAAATTTGTCTCTATAACAGTTAAGAAGGTTAATATGATATGCATATAATAAATGGTATTTTACTGCCCCCTGCTGTTTAAAATAGTCATTTAGTCATACTATTTAATATTGTTCTATAATTCATATTTAGACTTTATAAAATCACTCTTTTAATATTTACAATCACATTTAGTGAAAATTCATCTATTGAAGTATTACTACTGCCAATTGTTTCACATTTAGAAATGTGAATCCTGAAGGAGACTTGCAGTAAACAGTTTGATCACATCCTATGGTTCAAATGTCTGTATCCACAACAGAATGTGTGTGTGTGATCTTAGGTTTCTGAATAAATTCTGAATCATCTGATTAATAGTTTACAAAGACTGTGAAATGTTTATAGACCATTCAAATATATTTTCATAATGACATATCCCAATAGCATTGAAAAAACAACAACAACATTTGTCTTTGTGTGTGTGTGTGTGTGTGTGTGTGTGTGTGTGTGTGTGTGTGTGTGTGTGTGTGTGTGTGTGTAAGCATATATTATGGAGTTGATGTGGGAAAAAAATGGTTTGCTTTAGTGCAGAAAACTGGTGAAAATCATGAGGTTTAAAGTGAAACTGAGCCAATAAGTGGTGTTCTACTGCCCTCTGCTGGCCATTCTACTTATTAAGTCTTTTCACATGTGCTTTTCACATGTGCTCACATTCATATTTAGACACTAAAAACCATTTATATAACAATAACTATTATAACACAATCATATTTTGTCAGTATTTATCAGTTCATTTGCACTGACACTTCACATAATTGCTAGTAATGTGGTAAATCATGGTAAATCACGCTAGAAACATGGTAAATCATAGTAAATAATACTAGAATGTGGTGTATCAAGGTAAATCATGCTAGAATCCTGGTAAATCATTCTAGAATGTGCTATATCATTCTCCTCAAGACCTAAAACCATATTCTCAATTGTGCTACAGTATAATGAAGTTAAACCCTGAAAATGATATTAGAAAAAGAAGACTTGCACTAAGGATTTTAATATTTATTATTTATTTATAAATCTGATATTGCCTATAATTAGTAACATCACTATATATTGTTTGCACAAAGTATAAACTTCACAAAGCTTTGCACATGTGGAGAACAAGTCATTTTGAAGAAACATGTAACATGTCATGGACTTCTGATGCTAAGAGGGTTCACAGTAAAGTCTAAACTAACAATAATTTCAGCTGTAAGATGGAGTTGTCTGTACCACTGTTGTCCACTAGAGGGAGCAGCAGGATTACATTGACAGTATTTTTAATGTGGTTTGTTTTTTAGCTTTCAGCGTGGAAACAAAGAAATTATTAAAGCTATTTTGCATTATCACAATGCATTGTAATATAGTTTTATATTATTGGATCACAAACAAAAATGTGAAATACTTAATGACCATTAAAAGTTATTTTCACAATAACATATGTCATTACAACATATTGTGTGTGTAAGCATGTGTAAAACTGTATCAAGTATTATTGTTTAAGGTTCTCTTTTCTCTGTTTTAGTCTATCCTTTTTTTTTGCTATTTGTGTCAGCCGTACATTACAAGAAGCATAAATGGCAAATGTTTAAAACTCTAGGAATTACAATAGTAAAATAGACATATGACTGTAAACAAGCATGCAAAATTTCATGGAGATTGGTCAATATGTGCCTCTATAAAAGTTAAAAAGGTCAAGAATGATCATTTTCCTATTTTTTATGGAAAATTGTCTGAAATTCCCACTAGATGGCAGTAGAGGATCACTTATTACTACATTATGCTCGCTAATATTTTAACTAATTTAATTTGAAATCATATTTAATCTTTCAAAAAATCATTATCATAACATTACAAATCAGATTTTTTTAAGGTTTACCATTTATTGATGATTTGAAGCATATTTCTGTCAATAAAATTATATGATTACAATGACAACTGAAAATTGTATTTTAAATGGGAAACCTGTAATAAGCTTTTTTTTTTTTTACCTGCCATTTATTTAATATATATATATATGTTTAAACATTTTTATTTGAGTTAATATGGAAAATGTGCCATTCAAAAAATACATGGAATCAAACCAAGTCATAGAAAACAAAACTGTATTTTATTGACAGAATAATACAATGTTTCTTTTAAAACAATGCGTATGAAAATAGGTAATATGAAATCAATCAATTAATTCATTGAAATTCAAATTTTCTACATTTTTTTTAGTAATCACATTAAATGAAAATACATAATTGTGCAGTATTAATATTTGAAATGACAGAATCTACAAATCAAATTTAAAACACTACTTATCAAAATAAAAAAGTTAAATAGAAACTGAAAAAGCATAAATTTATTATTTTAAACAAACCATAAGAAAATATTTGAAAAATGTCCAATAGTTGTAAATAAATATTCATTTATTCATTCATTTTAATTGTTTGCACATATGAAAGTAGAAAAGTATTTGTGTTAATATATGTTCAAAACTATATTGCATATTAAATAAGAATAATTTTGAAGTATGAAATAATGTGAAATTGCAGAATATATAAATTAAACAAAAAATATCAACAATAAAAATAAAGCATGAATTGAAAACAAAGCAAAAATAACATTCAATAAAAAGTATAGTTTTTAAGTAGTACATTAATGAGGCAATAAATAGTAAAAAAGAAGTCCACATAAAATCTGAAATTACATAATATTAAAATTAATTTTAAAAACATTAAACATAAATTCATTAATTAATTCGAATGCATTGAAAAAATATTTTGGAATTAAATATTATTATTTTCAATAAAAAGTGTAGTTGTTAAATACATTAAAAAAGCATTATAGAGTAAAACAAAAATCCAAATTAAATGTGAAATTACATAATATAAAAATTAATTAAAAAAAACTCAAAATGTCAACAATAAAAAATAAACCATTCATTCATTAATTCATTCTTTTTGAATGCATTGAAGAAAAACTAAATTTTAAAAGCAAAAATAACATTTAATAAAAAGTATAGTTATTAAGTACTGTAGGCCTACATTAATATAACAACAAACAAGAACTTGGGCAAGTTGTGACAGGGAAAGTGAAACTGAACATGATAATGAAAGGAAACAGAATACTATTGTGACTTAATTCCCCCCAATCACACACCACCAGAAATGTTGTGCTCGTGCTGCAAAAATTTCAACAGAGGTAAGAGAGGTTGGCAATGAGCAGACAAAGACCAATGAGACCCAGGATCTGGCTAAATTAAACAATACAGTGGAGATGATGGAGGGAGGAGACAAAGGATGAGTTAGAGGAGGTGATGGAGGTAAGAGACAAGGTGGAACCATGAGCCAGACTGACATAGGTGAGGTTGTGAACAGTGTAGATTCAGGCAGAGATGGTGACGAAGGAGACTTAGAGCTGTGAGCAGCTGCAGAAAAACAGACTTGGAGCTGGGCAGGACCAGCGGTGATGAAGATGACATGGAATTGGACTGAAGCAGAGCAACAAAGACATCTAATGACTGGGCTGAACCAGCAGAGATGAAGACACCTTGTAAGTTGGCTGAACCAGTGGAAACTGAAGATCTTTTAATGTGACATAATCCATTTCGTCCCATGACAATAATTCAGTGGACAGTCAGCTCATAGGACAATCCTCAGACATGACAGTGTGGTCAGGGCTTCAGTCTATGCAGGACAACACCACTCCAATTCCATCAATCACAGACTAGATTGGCCTCTGTGAAACACAAAAACTGGGGATAAGCGTTTCAGAATGTTCAACACATGGCAATGTAAAATAACTGGATTATGTTGATTTCCTCTTTTGAGAGCCAAGAACAGAAAGCTAAAGCTGCAATGAGCTCAAAGTTACAAAAATAAACAGAAAACAGTAGAAAAATTACCTTGCACTGTGATGAATCTGAATGCTGAACTGAGCCACACAGATGTAGTCCACAATGGTGATGGTGATGTGATGATCTGGACATTGTTGTCTATAGTCTATCTGTTTCCTTGATTTGCAGAATATAATCTTCAGCTGGTTCTGGAGTTGAATATTGTCCTAATAATGAAGATGATCTGGTCATCAACCAGCGCAAGACATTTCATGTACCTATAGACAATGAGGATGTGATTAGGATTTTTTTTTTATATACTTTATAACTTATCCAAATTAATTATGTACTTATAAAACATTGTGCTTAAAGCAAGCATGTATTTAATAGAATACCCTTATGCCACAAACATATATTACAGAGCAATGAAAGTTATAACCAATTTAAAAGATAAAAATAGTCTTACCTGTTTATCATTACTTGAAGTGTTGGAATATGATGAGAATGAATCAGCAAATATATTGTAATATTTCTTAAAGTCCATCTTTGTCTTTTCTTCTTTTTTATATATCTTTTCATTTATTGTTTTGCTGCAAATATTCACCTTTTGAATTAGTTTACTATACATTAGCCAACTGTATGATGCAGGTCTCCATTTAAATTCATTGTAAAATGACATTACACAGACATTTTGAATAATAAAATACATCAAATAAATAAATAAAATGATTGAATGAATGAATGAATAAATAAATTAAAAATAATAAAATGTTTGTGTGGGTGTTAAGGCCATTGAATAAAAAAAAAAATATATATATATATATATATATTGGGCATGTATATTTATTAACATTATAATAATTCAACAGGAACATGGAAATGTATTGTAGGTGGCCTTAACACCCACTAACAATCCTGATGTCTAATGCTGCCTTCACGTGCTATCGGAAATGTGTTATTTCAGACTTCTTATGCCATGATTATGAGTTTGACATGTTAATGTGTTTTGTTGTACAAAAAAATAGTATTTTTGATAACATCTGATTCTTATCTATTTCTTTCGGAAATGTCCTATTTCTGACTTCATAAGCCATGATTATTGGTTTGACATGTTCATGTGTTTTGTTGTACAGAAAAATGTTATTTTTAATAGCATGTATAGTGATTCTTATTTCATAAATCTTATTAATCAACAATAATTATTATGTTAAATTTCCAACTAAAAAAAAATATTTGCACTAATTCCGATAGCACATGAAGGCAGCAAGAATTCCCACAGAGGCCGTCCAATGTTATTCATCCACCTCTGTATCCCCCTCCCCCCTTCTGGTTGGACGTTTCATTACAACAGCCACTTCAGCACAACACAGTCATGATAGCTGAAGTACGTGGGCAAAATGTCAACCTTTATTTTATTTAAGTTAATATCTTTAATGTATATATGGTCAATTAATGTGCCATTTTCAGTTGTTGCATTTTCAACAATTTGTGTGAAGCCAAAATGCTGCATGACATCATGAATAGCTGATTTATTGAAAATGTTTTCATTGAAATCTCCTAGAATTATTTTTCCACCTGATAAGCAGTTTATTTGATGAATTAAGGTAATCAAGTTCTCTCTAAATAACAGCATGTTATATGATGATGGTCTGTACACGACTGCTACAGTTGTGTTTAAGTCTTGTGTATGGCACATTAGACATTCAATGTTAATACATGGTAAATCAACTAAAGCAGCTTTTACATTCTCTCTGTGATATATGCCAACACCACCATGATTTTCCTCTTTAAGTGTAGCAAAAACATCTTCACTTGTGTCATATGAAACACTTCGTGGTTTGCCATGAAAGTGGTATCCAGAAAGACTGACATTGTTCTCTGAATAGTTTGGCTTTAGCCACGTCTCTGTTACACAAATCATATCTGCTTGACAATATCTGTTATCTTGCCGAATATCTAAAATATGTGGAATTAGGCCTTGGACATTGTGTAGCATCATTTGAAATTGTATGTTTTCTGTGGTTTCACATGGATCAATGAAAGGAGGCATTCTCTGTAGAGCTTCCTCAATGTTGTCTTTTGCAAAAATAGCTTTTTCTGTGAAATCTTCTATTATAAGACCATCAAGAGAGGTCACTCGACTTAATGCTACATATGCTTGTCCTGGAGCAAATATCTTTTTCAATGAAACAACAGCTTTGTTCACTGTCAGACCTTGCACTTTGTGAACTGTAGAAGCCCATGCCAATTTCAAAGGAAACTGTCTCCTGACACCACCACTGCTTGTTACTTTCTCTTCTTCAGGCTCAATTGCTGTGCTTTTCTCCAGTCCAGGTTTTAAACATGGATTTTTACCTCTAGCTTCTTTACCAGCTCGTTCATCATCAAATTCAATGTATATTTTTGATGGAAATATTTCATCATTTTCATAATAGAATTCTTTAATTGTTCCAAAAATTCCATTCACAAGACCATCTGATACATTGATATTTTTCAGTAGCATTACTCGAGCATTGATCGCTAATTCAAGGGATTTTTCCAAAGAACTGTTGTGAACTCTGAGATGAAACCCATCCTTTTTTTCCATTCGGCCAGTTTTAGCATTTCTCTCAAAATCCTGGGCGTTCACAGTAACTGTGTCAGAGCATATTTTGTGCACCATTTTTAGGTTATGTTCATCAACCTCATTATTAGTTGCATAAATATGGATATCTGTACTCTCATCACCATCACCCGTTTCACATGATTTTAGCATAGTAATATCTTCTTCAAGCATTATTTCACCTTTTTTACGTTGCCTTAAACTATTTAATAATTCTGCAAACTGTTTGTCCTTCTGGCGCATGATCTCTGTAAGTTCAACCAAACTGAAGTTAGTTTCCCAAAGATTCACACTATTCACTGGTTCAGTGTAAAGTGGTTTTCCTTTCACAGGAGACAGCTGATAAAAATCTCCAACTGCTATGACAGAGACTTTTCCAAATGCAGAGTAATCACCTGTTTGTTTGATCTGTCTTAGTCTTCCATGAATATATGCTAGAAGTTTATGATCAACCATTGAAATTTCATCAATTATTAATATCTGCAGTTTTCCAAGTTTGGCTCTCAAAGAATTAATTTTTTCATCTCCAAGTGGTTGATATGGCAGTGAAGCATTTATTCCAATGCAGAAACTGGAATGTACTGTAGACCCGTTAATCTGGTACGCGGACACACCAGTAGGAGCACTTAATAGCACATGTGTCTCATCTGGGTTGTCTGTTAACTTTGAAAGTATGCGAGAGGTTTCATAATAGATGGCTTTAATCAGTACTGACTTTCCAACACCTCCTGGACCAGATATGAACACATGAAATGGATCTGGATTTTCACCTTGCACTTTTGCTAAACACCATTGCCGCACTTTGTAAAAGATTTCTGACTGCTTTTCATTCAAAGAACGCAGTAAATCCATGGCATCTTGCTTAGTCATCGCTGATGGATTGTTTTCTATTTTGGAAGTACCCAGTTTTGGTAATAGATCAGGAATGATATCATCACCTTCTTCTGTTTCTATTTGGTCTTTCTTACTCTCCAGACATTCGAGACGTTCAAGTTCTGCTTCTGGACAGATTTGGGCCCAAGCATCTTCCATTGGTCCATGTTGTTCTAGATCATCTTGAGCTCTTTGTATTGTGTCTGCTTCTTTCTCAAACTTTCCCATATTACTGTCCACTATCATTTTGACTGACTCAAGCTGAGCATCTGAAATTGTTACAAATCCAGTCTCATAAAAATCCTTATATGTAGTGAAATTTGTTGGTTTCAATTGATCTCGCACAAAATGAGGCAAAAACAATTCTAAAATACTTTGATGATAATTTTCAGAATTTTTAGTGGGTGAAAAACGAGCATATCGCACAATGGCAGAGTCTGTACGAGTTCTTTTTCTCACAAACCCCATGTCATTTTTTAGTCTTACTCTGTCTGAACATTTTTCAGAAGCAGTCAAAACTCTGTATTCTGATGCAAAGGTTGCTAAACACATTCCACTGAATTCCTCTGTATGTGGACGGGCTCTGTATCTGTCTGAGATGCTTTTCATCCAAATGCCATCACCATCATCTTCTCCACATTCAGCTTTTTTATGTATGGTGTTTAAGGGTAAACTCATTCTTATTTGATTAGTACCAGTTGGAATAAACACCACTTTCCTTGATCCTTCCTTTAGTTTCATGTTAGTCAGTCGATACACACTCTCTTGAGCTGAGACCTCTCGATTATGTAAAAACACACTTCCTAGTTTTCTTAAAGCCTGTTTAGCATCCATATTACCTTGATTGTGTGCTTCTTTTTGAGCGTTAGCCAGCAGCAATCCCATTTCTCTCTCAGCTTTGGAAATATACGAAATTATGTATACTATACATGAATAAGCGTCAACAACAAACTGTATGTCCATGTTTGCATTCCAGCATCGTAAAAGATCTGGGTTATATTGATTCACCCATACATCTTTTGGCTTTCTTTTCAACACAACACTTGTTTTTTTCGTCATTTTAATGTAAGCCATTTCAAATGTCTCCTGATTTATACCAATAGATGCAAACATAGAGTCAACTGAGTCAAAGACAGCATCAGTATTCAATAAACATTCTCTCACTCTTTTTATTATAGCTTCAGCTAGCTCTTTTGATATGTCTTGGCAATTGTTTGTCTTTTTGCATTTACTTTCATTTTTTTCATCATCTGTTTCTTTTTTATCTTTATCACTCTTGCTGCTTCTTGTAATGAAAGTATTGTTGCTTGGTGGACGTGGAAAGTTAAATCTACACACAGTTCCTTTCTTTTTACATGTTTTTGAATGTCTTTTGCTGTGTTGTTGAACAGTGCTCACAATTTCATGCATTTCTTCCTCCTGTTCAGGCGGCATTTCACAAGTGACATATTGATCAACAAATGCTACAACTTCATCATCGTCATCTCTGTCCACTTGAGGTGCATTTTCAACCCAAAAGAGACAATGTGTATGAGGGGATCCACGCTGTTGAAATTCAATTCGATAGAAATAATCTATTATTTTTCCAATTGGCTGGGCTGGCGACATGATCACATCTTTTAGAAAGCAATGAAATCGATGGTCAAACATTCTGGCAGCAGTTACAGGATTGCGTTTAAGCATTCCACATCTATCAGACCAGTCCAGTTGATCAATAGGAGTTTCACAGCCCTCTTGTTTCACAATAGATTGCATTAGCTCTGGCCATCGCAAGTCTGCTGATGAAAATGAGCAAAACCATGTTGGGATACCTAATTGTCTCACCATTGCAAACAAATCTTTTTGAACACTTTGCCAAAAAACAGGACTCCCTCTCACTGGCTTCAAGAATTTATAACCCTGATCAAAATTTAAAATCTTTTGCAATGACTCTTTGTTTGTCAGTAGTTCTGCAGTAATTTTTGTTTTGTTGCTTGTGTCATGGCCTTTCCGTAAAGCAATAGATACATTTGAGATAACTTGATTAAGCTCAGACAAATATTGTCCATAAAAGATATAGTCTAGATTTTGAGCAAAACGTCCATCTGCATTTAGGATTCTATTATTTAAGTATCTAGACAGCGTTAATTTTTCAGGTCGTTGATCATGAAATGTACCTGTTCCTTTTGGGAAGAGAACTGGAAAACATTTGGCTTCATTAGTTTCATCCATTAACATTCTCACTGGATTATTGCCCTCTGCTGGTGCAAGTGACATAATTCCATCAAAATGTTGATCTAAAACCTCTTGTGCAATGTCTACTGGCTGTAAACATGAATCCATAAACAAACCATGTTGCTGTCGATCATGAAGTGTTTCATCAGTGATCTCTTCATCCTCATTCTCAACATTGTGCTCTTTATCAACACACATGTCCTGACATCTATCCAAATCTTGTTCATTGTTATCACTTTGATCAGTGATCTGTTCTTCTGTTTTACTTAGAGGATTAATCCAAGTTGCATTAAACTCTACATCTGTATACCATTTGTTATTTTCTTTTAAGTATGTCAAAGCAGTTTTGACATGATCAGTGTGCACAAATTTATATTCATAATGTCCTTTGTATGTCAATTTCCTCTTAAGTTTTACTCGTATCATTAAATCATCATTTTCTGATCTTGGTAAAACATTCACCACATCTGTCACATTAGATGGAACACAAGTCACTGGTCCATGAACCCCATTCTGTGCACCTCGTGGTAAAGCTAGCATCTTCATGAATGGAATATGCATTGCTATCAGATGTGCTTCAAGTGAGTTTAAACAGCTCAATTCAACAGGAATTGGATCCAGAGTGAGATTATTTGCTACACTTTCAGCAGGCATTTTACCTTCACTAATCTTTCTATCACATGTGTGACAAATCCACAGAGATTCAGCTGGAGTATTTTTATAAACACAATCTTCACTGCAGGTTTTATTACATGTATGCAGATAATTCAGTGTTATACATTTTTCTGCAATATAGCCAGCATGGACTGATTTTTGTACATATTTATTTATTTTACAGTGTTTGACTTGCATTTTAAAGCAACAACGATGACAAACTGAACAGACATAGTCAGGACCTGTAGATATTTTTTCTTTAAATTGTTCAATTACACAGTCAATCTCTTTCCTTTTAATTTGTGCGTCTCGTCGAGTTTCAGCATTTCTAATTTTTATACTACTGGCAAAACAAATATCATTTTTATATTTTTCTGTGTTGTAATCAATCACGTTAGATTTGTGCATTTCACTTTCATTATATTTTTGAATACTATACTTTTTGACCGATTGTCTGTGTGATATGTCTTCTTTGTATTTATCAACGCTGTACTGTTTGACTGATTGTCTGTGTGATATGTCTTCTTTGTATTTATCAACGCTGTACTGTTTGACTGATTGTCTGTGTGATATGTCTTCTTTGTATTTATCAACGCTGTACTGTTTCACTGATTGTCTGTGTGATATGTCTTCTTTGTATTTATCTGTGCTATATTTTTTTACTTTTTCTTGAAACTCTTCATTGTGCTTGTACTTTTGAATGCTGGATTTATTTTTTTTCTCTTTGTACATTTCATTGTCATGATATCTTTTCTTTGCCTCCATTTTTTTACCGTCTTTTAAGTCCTGATTTCTGCTGTATTGAACTTTCTGTTTATAAAGCTTACGTGGGTCTGAGTTAGCATTTAATGATTCATGAAACATTGAAGCTTTAAATGATGATTTACAAATGGAAGCACAGCTATGATCTTTTCTCTTTACACATACAACAACTTCATAGTGACAGTTATTAACATGTTTCAAGTAAATCCCCTTGTGTTGACAGCTATGACTATTAGATGACACATTTGAGGCTGAATATTTAAGCCATTTCTCTTCACTGAATGTAAATATGTCCACACCAATTAAATCACTGGCTGCTTGTAATTCCAGCTCTGTTGCCCAACTTCCAACATATTTCATTCTTGAACTGTCAATGTAGTTTACAACTGAACTGTGTCCTTGTCTCAGATACTGAGTGTACCATCCTTCATTCTGGAGTATGTGTGTTACAACAGTACGCCTCAGTTTTCTGTGTTCTCGTTCACTTCCACTTACAGCATAAGCTACCGCTCTGAAAAAGCAGTTACCATCACCCACAATATCCTTGGTTTCACAAGGTTCTGCCATTTCAACAATCTCATTTGGATGATTATGTTCTTTTACAACATGTACAATGTTCAGCTTCAAACAAATACTTCTTTGTTGCTGTACTGTTAATGGATTAAACTGAAAAGAAACACTGTCAGTTTGAGTAATAAATTCAACCTCAGCAGCATCTTCATTAGGGCAGGAAGAAAACAGTTCTGTTTTCTTTATTGGATCTGTGCTTGTGAAATCAGTCAAAGAAACACTGTCAGGTTGTGAAATAAATTCAACATCAGCTACATTTTCATTTCTTGGGCATTCAGACAACATTCCTCTGTTCTCTTGTATACATGTTTCATTCACAAGTATTTGATCTGTGCTTATAAAATCAGTCAAAGAGTGACTGCAACTTGCAATTTCTGAGTTTACACCTTTACTCACTGTTTCTGCTTCTGGATGGCACACCAATCGATCATGTTGACTGTGGTTGTCAATCACATTTGCCTGCACTCCAGTTACCTCAAATGGACAATTATATGCTTTCAAGGATGCACCCAGTCTCCTGAAATGAATGACCAAAGAGTGTATGCTAGGATGGAAAACCGCTACACTCTTACCACGAGCTGAAACTGTTCCATCACTGCGTCGTGCATGTGGATCAATCACTGCATACCACAAACCTTGTCTGACAGCTGCACATATTGTTTGCCTTATGTTTACCAAACACGCATCAAACCTCTGGAATGCTTCATGTAATGCATCATCAAATGACATGGCAACACCTTGCAGACCTTCATCGTATCGATTAATTCCAAACAACCCAGTATATGACACAGAAGAATAGTTTATTGAAAAACAACAATTATTCAGTGTGTGTGTGTCAGGCAGCTCAGCAACTTCTATGTAGCCATTCACAGGATCGTTGATTTTGCCGGCATCTCTCATGGTACTGTACAGGTCATCTCCAAGCATCAGAACATCATTCAGGTCACTCTGGGTCCATCGCAAAACATTTTTCACCTTGCACATCAAAATTGCAATTAAACTGTTTGCTGCACATTGCCTGCCGCTATTGTCGCCAAAACAGTTAGCACCCTGATGTAAAGAGCCTCTGAGGTAAGATTTCTGTGGACACAAATCAGAAAAATCATTCATGGTCATATTAGTTTTTGAATTAGACTTTGGCTCAATGGGTTTGTCAAAGGGTTTGTCATAAGGTTTGTCAATGGGTTTATCAAAGTGTTTCTTAACCGATTTCTCATTGGCTTTCACATTGGCTTTCACATTGGCTTTCACATTGGCTTTCACATTGGCTTTCTCACACCCGTTGTGATGTACACAACGTTCAGTTATTTTGTCACACCCGTTGTGATATACACAACGTTCAGTTATTTCTGCCAATTTTTTAAGAGGTGGCAGAGCCTCTTCAGGATCAGCACCCATCTGGTCCGCCATCCTCTTCTTAGCTGCCTCAGAGCGCCGGGATTGCTTTGTGCGAGGCATCTGTACACATAAAAACACAATAAGATAAATTAACTTACACATTACTGTATTCTAGTAAATAAACAACATTTAAACATTAAAGAAAATCTAAAAACAGATAAAAACAGGGTGTTTTTTGCAGTTACAATGATTATTATATGCAAAGATTAAATAAATATACATGCATTAAGATCATTTGATTGTAAAATGTTTTAAAAATACTTCTGTATTGTTATTTGTTTCCAAATTGTTAACTATTTAGGTAGGACACCCCAGCTGATCATAATAAATACCCAAAAAGAACAGAATTAATTCTGCACACAAAGACAATAACATTAACTTGCGTGGTATTTACGCTTTAAAATAAACACTGTATTATAGATAACAATGGTAGTGCACTAAAACCAAAGATAGTCAACAATGCATTATGCTTTGAATCCACAAAAATAACAATATGTCTGAAAACACTTCTCAAACCAACTACAGATGGCACAACCCTGTTTTACTTAGTTATACTGACATCTAGTGGTAAAAATATGATGTTTTATTTTATATTTATAACAATAAAAACTGATTTTCCTCTCCTTATTTATATTTTAAATACATTTTCCCAATTTTCATTTCTTGATAAAATACACTATGCCACATCCTGCCAAATATCGTCTTTCAAACATGCCAATTGAATGCTAAGAAAAAAATATAGATTGGATATATCTGTTATATATTATATAAGTTTAAATCTCCACATTAAAAATAAAGATAATAAAGAAAAAAAAACTCAGTGTTGATAGATATGAGAAATGTTCTACAGTGACACACATTCAGTTTTTCTCATTTTTTTTATCCTGTGAGAAATGTCTTACATTTATATTCAATTACACCCTATTAGGGCTGCAAGTAATGATTATTTTGATAATCGATTAATCTGTCAATTATTTTTACGATTAATTGGTTTATGTACTTATATTTTAGTTTTGCCCATTTTTTACCAAGTAAATTATTAACAAAGGGTCTTTATCATTCAACATAGACTTTTTAGAGATTTTAACCATTTTGCATTGTCATATCCTTATCAAAAACAAACCTGGAGTTTTGTTTTATTATGTGTTAGTAATCTTTTGTCCAACTCTTCTGCAATCAAAACACTGACCCATACATACTCTAACAAATTTCACAAGGAGATTTCAAATAATGTTTTCACCGTGGCTGTCCTTAGGGCTACTAAAGTAGTTTAACATCCTAAACAAAGCTTATTAAGGAATCTTTCAGAACATATTTTCACGAAGAATAACAATAAAACAGTAAATACTGTTTTAAACTCAGTTCATACTGCAAAATGAATCAAATTGCAGTAAATTGCATTTTATTATTTTTTCCCTGTAAATACACAGCTTATACCTGGGAAACAGCTTTATAGCTTACGCTGTGAAATTGTAAACAATCCTTCGAATAAAGTGCCAATGGCATGAATCCTAAATGGAACTCACATTTTAAAGCTACACTGTGTGGGATTTACTCCCATCTAGCGGTCAAATTTTATATGACTACCAACTGAATATTACTTTCTAGCTCCTCCCATTCCAAAGGCATTTAACTCATATGGTGGCCGTATTATTTCAAATCTGCCAGCAGTCGCGAGTAATTTCCCTCTCACATTTGTCACCGTGCCACTGGGTGTAGAAACGCGAAAGGCGAAGCTTGTATGTCCCTCTTTGGCTAATGTAGTTTCAAGATGGAGGGGCAACATGGCGACTGGCATTTGAACCCCTCACCCGTATGTACTTTCAATGGCAGATTATAAACTTACGAGAATACTTTATTACTTGAAAGAAGTAAATATACAATAATGAGGACATATATTTTTGAAAGAACAAAGTGTTTTTTGCTAAGAATCAACTAAAAAAATTACACATTGTAGCTTTAAAGTAAAATTTTAAGTAAAATCCATCAGAAGGTTGTCCAGAAAAAAAATGAACACACAAAAAACCTGCTGTGTGAAAAAGAGCAGTGAATACTTAGAAAAAAGTGCATTTCAAATACATTTAAACATTTACCTCTCTCATTCAGTCATAATTAGGCTGCAAGACTGAATTATCAACTGGTAAACAACAAACTGATCACAGAACATGTTTGTAAACCTTTAAACAGCAATGTTATCATCTTTTACAACTAAACATTTGCAAACATTGTACTGCAGAATCTGCGTATCAATTGATTTTGATTAATATGCGCAAGGGAGAGAGAGCAATACAGCGCAAACGTGACATAAAACGAAGCCAGCTATTGGCTATTCGCTACTTCTCCTGCTGTACTGGCTGAGTAAAACCTCTGGTGGCTCATTACTGCCACACTTTAGTCACCGCAGATTTAAAATATGCACGAAATGAGCCGTTTATGGCAAATAAAAAAGTTATTTAATAACTAATCGATGACTGAATTAGCTGACAACTATTTTAATAATCGATTTTAATCAATTAAATCGATTAGTTGTTTTAGCTCTACACCCTATTATATCTTTACAGTTACTATTCTTATAAAATAGTTGAATTACATGTTAACTGTTAAACTTAAATATAACTGGTTTAACTGGTGCCGGATCAGTTATATTTGAAGTTTAATGCAGACACACATTAATGCAAAATGAAAACATTTGTAAGAAATTGTAACATTTACAACATTTACGTGTTATGAGTCTAAGGTAGGCTAACTGTACGTTACTCACTGGCGAGAGCAGCAATATTCATTGAAAATGAAGGATTTCCGGGCACTTTGACGCTCTCACCAGTGGCGGTGTGAACACACAGTAACAGCTGTCGTCTTTTGCTAACAATAACAGAAGTGTGTGATAGGTTGTTTTGAGGTTTGCGATATCTATGATTTTCAATAAGAATCAAAGATGACCCAACAGTAGACCTAGATTATTTAAGGAGGAATTATTACTGCTCAATTATCTTAAAAAAAATTGTCTGCTTTACACAATTTAGCTACCTTGGAGTTAAACCTAGTCCATACTTATACAGCTAGCTCGCTAACAGACTTGGTGGCACTGGCTACTAGAAAGTCCTGGAACTACATGACTCAACATTGAAAATACCTGTTTGTTGTATCCGTGGTAGTCACATGACTGCAAAGTATCAATAAAGACAGAATTTTCATTTTAAAGTGAACTGTCCCTTTCATACCGTCTCTCACATTCACAACTTTCCCAAATGTTTTATTATACTGTACACACTATTGCCTATATTAATCACAATACCTACATTATGAAAAATAAACATCTTACCTCAAATCAGGTTACACCGTCTTCTGCAAAATAAAAGTAAAAAAATGTTTATAAAACATAAAAGCAATTACATTTAACAACAATTTCACATATAGACTTTCCACTCATGCAGGCTGCACCGTGCAAAAAAAAACAAAAAAAAAACACTTTAGCATTTTATATCACACTGATTATTAAATTATAGCTATTTTAAACTCAAATGTACATGTATTCATCTTCAGTCAGTGTGTGCTCAAACAAATGCACACACATAGTGTATTACACCATTTGAAATATGTAATATATTAAATGAAATATAAAATTTGTGTCTAGAATAACACTAGTCAATACGACCAAAATAAATGTTTCACAATACGAGTGATTTTATTTTATACTAATAATATATATATATATATATATATATATATATATATATATATATATATATATATATATATATATTATTTGTGTGTATATACACACACACAAATCAATTGTATACAATACAATAAAAATAATCTACTTTCAGTTTAAGTTCATTTAACAATACAATGCAAGTAATAATACAAATCTGCATATATGAATTAAATATACATTTATTTTTTATTTCAACTTTATTTCGTTATTTTAATGACACTGTCACTTTAAGATCTCATGCACACGATGACACTGTCACTTTAAGACCTCATGCACTGATGCACGCGATGACACTGTCACTTTAAGATCTCATGCACTGATGCGAACAATGACACTATCACTTTAAGACCTCGTGCACTTATGCACGCAGCGACAATGTCACTTTAAGACCTAATGCACTGATGCACGCGATGACACTGTCACTTTAAGACGCGCGATGACACCTGTCACTTGACATCGTGCACTGATGCACGCGTGTTCACTTAAAACATGAGCAACCACATTCAAAAGAATACTAGCCAAAACTTTTATTCACAAGCAATATTTCGACATTTGACCACACAGCTTCGATAGGTGGAAAAATGCAACTGAATTCAGAATCATGCTATTACTATAATCATTACGTGCACATATCAGCTATATTTTTAATAATCTAATTTCAATACCAAGCACGGCCTGCATCAGTTATGCATTTTTCATTACTCGAATTAAAAAATTGCTCAGCCATTTGCTGTACAGACGCATATTAAACTCTAAATCCATAGAATTTTTATCATACATTATCATTAATAAATGGCAAAATATGTTATTCAGCATTGTTTTCAAAACTATTCTTTAACATGTAAAGGTTATAATCAAGGGGAAAATATGTGTAGCAATAAACCATTCAATAATTAAAATTGTATGCATTTACTATTAAACTAATAAGAATAATCAAAACACCAAAAATGTTTCAAATAACAAATTATTTGTTGTTGTAATAAAAACGCTGGCCAGATGACTTGCATGAATTTAGTACTGTAACTAAACAATGCATTTATACAATTAATCACAAAATATAACCACAAAACATTCAAACACAAAATAATAATAATAATAATAATAATAATAATAATTAAACAGGGCAAACAATAATAAAGATGATTAAAATTAACACAGATGATTTAAGATTACACACAGAGCATCAACACCGCATGTCTTACCTTTACAGAAAGTAGACAAAATGGCTTCTCTTCCTATCAAAACGGAAAGTCAATACAGCACTCACCCTCTAGTGGATGGAATTATAACACATTACAATTACAATTAATCTTGATGAAAATACTGTTCTAAAAAGTGAAAACAAGGCCTGCAGTAAACAAAATAAAGCCTTTTTGAAAATTCCAACTAAAAAAACATAATACAAAAAAACACTCTAGTTAACAAAATAGTAAGTTTATATTTGTATTATATTTTTTTCTTTGCTTTTTCTAAAAAATATATGTTTAAATAATGTTGTCAATTTAAGTTTTATAAACAATGTATTAGTCTCCATCCAACTCAATGCTCATACACCCAGAAAATGATCACACACTTTTAATTTCCTTCCAAAACATCAAAACATCTCTTTTTTTTTACTGAACTTTTTTGACACGCCCATTTTCTAAATAACCCAGTTATAGCCATCCAAATTCAAAAGTGATATGTGATATGTTTATACACCAATAAAATATATTTTCAGAATGACATATCCCACTAGCATTGAAAAAAAAAACATTTGTCTTTGAGTGTGTGCATGTGTGTATATGTGTGTATACTTGATGTATATCATATAACTCCAATATTTAAAAAGCTAATTATTTTTTATAATTACAAAATATAAAAATAGAACAATTTTATACATAGACACATAAAAATGTAAAGAAAATCACTTAACATATCAATTCATATTGAATAAAGCGGCTGAACTCTAACAGCACATAAAAAATATACATTCTATTACCTTTCTTTACTAACAATAAACTAACAATTCATTTGTCAGCCAATTACACTTGTGAAATGGTACAATTGTCAACAGTACATGCCTACATATGCACCTGTCTTTTTCACACACATTTCTTCAACAATTTTTTTAACATTACTTTTTATTTTTAGCATTGACTAATTATTTAAATTAATTAAATCTTAATCGGTTGATATTTGTAAATATAAATATATATTTTTTAACTCAAACTAGATAGTTGCCTACTAAAAAGTACTGTTCAATAGAAAGAAGGAGTACTGAACGCCTATTGGTCAAAAACCTCATCGTCATATCAACATTTTCAATTTCAAACGTCGCCAACAGTTAACAGTCGGACCGTTCGATCAGTGCAATCCTTCAAGCAAACGACATGGACAACAAAGAAACAGCAACATCTGCAGATGCAGAAGAAACTGTGACTCTGTGTGGATATTTACACAAAGTATCCCCAATTAAGACTTCGAAAAAGAACTCGAAGTTCTTTAACGCCGTGCTGCAAACAGAACGCGACCAGTACCATGACGCAATAATATTTTCACCGGAGAAACATGGTATTTTTACAGCGGCAGCTACAAAGGAGACTGCGGTGAAATTGACCAGAGTGAAACGACAACTGAGTAAGTACTATACACATCAATCAGTAGTGGAAAATGACATATACATAAATTAACTTCATTATCTACTGTAGACGTTAGAGCACACGCATCTTAAAATGGCCGCTTCATACTATAATTATTCAGTCATGTATCTGATAAAACTATACAAAATAATCATTTCATAACACTTGTTAATATATGAAGTAAAAATATGGTTAGTTATGGCTCAAATAAACAGTACAGAAAGTGTATCATATATCACGTCGCGCGCTCATAATGTAACGTTAAGAGACGCCGGCGCGACCACAACGTCAACTGACAAATGCAATGTAATATTGTAGTGGGCTAGGTAAACAGGTTTATTTTAGTTCAGATTAAAATTTGAAGGCAACAATTGTATTCATGTGTTATTACTTTAGTGGTGAATTCAAATGCTTTCTGTACTGGATCTCGCTGTGTGGTTATCAGAGTTGCTTGATCAGGCTCGCGCTGGATTGGTGCAAACTGATAAACGGTCCACACAAACATAATAACAAGTAGCTCAGTTTCGTTCCGCTTACATTGCATTTGTCAGTTGACGTTGTGGTCGCGCCGGCGTCTCTAAACGTTACATTATGAGCGCGCTTCTCACGCGCGACGTGATATGATACACTTAACTGTGTAACTGTGTGTCCAGTGCTAGTGTATTCTCAGCTTTTAAGCATTACCTATAAAACCAAGAATTTATTTTTCAGTAAACATTAAAAACAAATATTCAATATATTCATCTGTTTTACAAACGTTAATTCACTATAACCTTACATTACTTTCTGCAATTGAATATTCAATAGCTTTTCTGCTGAACTAGGCCTAACACTTAACATGCTGTGCAACAATAATAAATATGAATCAGATATAATTTACATTCAGTTGAACTGATTTTCTAAAGTAAAAAGACAATAATGCTTTAAAAAGAAACCCACAACAGTAACTCTGGTTGCAATTACCTAATTAGTTTAAACTTTTTTTAATGATTTTTTAAAAAACTTTTTTGCTTCTGTTTTACTTTTCTAACTAGAACTCAATTATTCCATAAACAATATAATTACTGTCTTTTATATTACAGACACAGACAACTACATCATCAAATGCAACAGGCAGACCAGCATGGATGTCACACAGCTGGCATTTAACTACAGACCCCCAAAAGAAGACACAGAACTCACCATTAAGGCAATCAAGGAAAAGGACACTTTTCAAATGGTAAGTTCCTTAACAAATCTTAAAATTCACAATTTTCTCCATATTAACATTTGTATTAACCATAACTGTTAAAATTTTTTTACAAAATCTGCATAGCATTCCTGGAAAAAAACATTGAAATTCCAATTTATACAATCATTTTCCTAAAAATTATACAACATAGTCAAGTCAAGTCACCTTCACTTATATAGCACTTTTAACAATATAGATTGTTTCAAAGCAGCTTTACATTGATAATAGGAAATTAAAGTGACAGAAATGGTTTTGGCTTTACAGCAACTCTAGAATAAAGTTATTGTCCAGCTTAAAGTTAGTTTTCATTGATTCACTTCCATCGCAACGTTCATTACTTTTTAACTTAGGGGCCGGAAAACTGTTCTAACAGAAAACTCTTAAAGGAACACACTGACTTTTTGGAACTTTACCTTATTCAACGTATCCCCCTGACTTAGATAAGTCCATATATAGCCTTTTCATCTCTGTGCGTGCCGTAACTCTGTCTGACGCACCCACCGCTAGAATAGCTTAGCACAAAAACAGGAGCTAAACTGCACCAGCTAGCATACTGCTCCCAATAAGTGACAGAATAATGCCAACCACATGGTACTAAGGTGCTGCAAACAAATCACTCCGTAAAAGTAGCAGTGTTTCACCTTCTGAGAATATAGTTCCCAGTATGTATAGACTTAGAAGATAACTTTATCTTATGTGACCTTGTTATTTGCACACACTGTGACTATAAAAAAAAAAAATCACAACATGTAAATAGGAAAATGTTGACATTATTTTGTCACTTATTGAGAGCAGTATGCTAGCTGCAGCTGTTTACCTCCAATCTTTGTGCAAAGCTAGGCTAGCATTGTGTGTGTCAGACAAAGTTACAACACACACGAATATGAGAAGGGTATGTATGGACGTATCTAACTCTAGGGTATACATTAAATAATCTAAAGTCCTAAAAATTCAGCGTGTCCATTTAATGCTTCAAACCAACATCAGAAACACTAGGACCATAAATCATGTCAAATGTAAATAACATAACATTAATACCTGCTCGAATTTCTGTCAACTTTGCACAAAACAGTGCCTGGTGGCTTGAGAACGCAAACCATGAAATAATTACGAAGGTACAAGCTTTGAAAAATGTATAATACAGAATTTTTTATTGCTTCCACTAGGGATGGGCATTCGATTAAATTTTCTTAGTCGATCGTCGGGAGAATTAACGATCGACTATCGATTAATCATTAATATTTTTATATTGAAATTCATTATTTCTTTAACTTTTTATAAATTAAAAATGCAATGAAAATACAAAAATACAGTTTGTTTGTCCTCGATGAGATCTTTATTACAAGATCAACTTGTGGCAGTGAAACTGGACATTCGGTAGACTTGAAGATATGCCCTGCGGTGCTCTAAAACAGCAGATCCTGCAGCTGCGAGCCGGCGTTCTAAAACAGAGATCCATGGCCACTTCATCCGTTTTCTGTGATCGGATAGCTATCCGATCGTGAAAAGACCAAATGTAAATGCCCTCCGAAACACATTCGAGACAGATTTAAATCCGATTGCTCAAACCACTTCAGGAGGAGATCTGAGACGCATTCCAGACGAAACTGGACAAGTG
>JALDPO010000045.1:0-45000 GCA_023718395.1 Leucaspius delineatus
CGCAGCCCCGCCAAAGAACTATTCCTGAGTGCGGACGTCGCAGCAGACCCTTGGATGAAAAGAAGTTAACCACAGCGATCGCCAGATGGGTGGCAGCTGATTGCAGACCAGTCAACATTGTTGAAGATTCGGGTCTCAGGGATGTAATCAGGTTGGCAAGTCCTGACCCGGCTTACACGTTACCATCGCGGGGAACAATTGTTGCTCGCATAGAGGAGCTTTATGAAGCTGAGAAACAATCTAAAATCAATCTCCTGCGAAATGCAAATGCTGTGGCATTAATCGGGGTTCATTGGACGTCAGTAAGTAACCAGAATTATCTTGGAGTTACTGCACACCACATAGACGCTGACTGGAAGTTGCATTCGTTTGCTTTAGCGGTTAAACACTCAACAAGAAGAACGGCACTTTGCAGAAACATGTGCCGAACAATTTTCTGAAGTTGCAGAGCAGTGGGAAATTGCAGGGAAGGTGACAACAATTGGCACCGACAGTGCCCGTAATATGACAGCAGCAGCAAGACTCCTGCCATACTAATGCAGAACTGGAGAAGATCGAAAAGCTTGAAACACTCCTTGAACCATGCAGGTAAATATTTTGAATTTGTTTTGTTGAAAATTAAAATGTGACTGATTTATTAGTCTCTCTTTAATCATTTAGTTATTGCTAAAAATAGATGCTGCTGCTTTTGTAGCTTTAAACATTGGTTATATGAATATGAAAAGCACTGTAAGATGAAGAGGAGGAAAGACTGTTCTCACTCTCTGGTCACATCTTGCAAAAAAAGAGAGCAGCACTGTCCACTGCTAATGTCACCAGACTGGTGTGTGTTAGCAATTGGGTTAAAGAAAAGAAATAGGAGAGACAACTTAGAACTCAGATAGTTCTGAATCTCATGTCCAAACATGCAATATTTTTCATTTAATCTTACTGTCATTTGGACTTTTTTTTTTCATCCATGTGCAGCACAGGTTAATAACAAGGATGACATTCTTCATTTAAAACTAGAAAATGTTACAAATATCCCGCTGTGGCCGTCAATGTTTTAGACTGTTCTGTTTGTCATAAGCGAGTTAGAAATTTCCTACCAGTGTTACATATCACTTGATTGCTGTTATTTCCAGCTAGGAATTGTTTTGCTAATGATGTTATTGTTTATTTTTGAAGTAGCTTAAGAGAGTGGCCTGATAAATGTAATCTCTCAAAGTAAGCACTGCATTACTTTATTCCTCCTAATATTTGGAAGTTGGTCTACATTGCACTTTTTTTAATAAAAGGTCAAAAAGGAAATTTTATGTGTTCTTTTGATTCCCAATGAAAACGCTGGTAAGATATACTACATTATGGGCTTAGAACTGCCTTGATATGCAAAATAACAGAATTTTACACGTGCAATTCAAACTGCGATTAATCGCAGTTAACTATGAAGCTTCTGCGATTAATTGTGATAAAAAAAATTAATCGATTGACAGCCCTAATATATATATATATATATATATATATATATATATATATATATATCACGGTTAGGGGGTGAAAACAGTTGTTTGTATGTTAAAGTTGTTTGTTTGTACTCACTATGACACTTAAATATATTGGTCTCAAAAGCTCAACGGATTCAGAGCATGGGATTACCACAGTTCATGTAGAAAAACATGGTTTTATCATGTCTGGGTACTTTCTAGATCAGGACAACCAGCATGAACCACTGAACAAAGAAACTCCAACAATTCTGGACATTTACAGTAATGATGTGATTAATCTGGACTGATTTCAGAGTTACAGTTTTCCTTCTTTCCGCCAGCAACCATATCACCCTGTAGCCCAAGACTGGTTGCCCACTGAAGCTAAGCAGGGCTGAGCCTGGTCAAGTACCTGGATGGGAGACCTCCTGAGAAAACCAGGTTGCTGCTGGAAGAGGTGTTAATGAGGCCAGTAGGGGGTGCTCATCCTGTGGGTCCTAACACCCCAGTATAGTGATGGGGACACTATACTGTCAAAGAACAGCATCCTTCGGATGAAGCGTTAAACCGAGGCCCTGACTCTCTGTGGTCATTAAAAAATACCAGGATGTCCTTTGAAAAAAAAAAAAAGAGTAGGATTGTAACCCCGGCATCCTGGCCAAATTTGCCCATTGACCTCTATCCATCATGGCCTCCTAATCATCCGCATAAATCATCCTAATTTGGATGAATCATCCCCCTAATCACCCCCACCCTTCTCTGTAAAGCGCTTTGAGTACCCAGAAAAGCGTTTTAATGTAACAAATTATTATTATTCTTTCATACCTCATATATTTGTGTGTTATCTGGATTTAACTGATTATGATTTGACTCGATCCTTATTGTTTTATCTTTTTTCAGAGTTGTCAGAGCAGTGCAGTTCTGTTCAGGTGGAGGTTTATTTACAGTAAACTGGATTAGATGAGAATAATTATGCTCATACTTTCACTGATCAAGTGTTTACAGTATGATCAGATGATCTGGGTTTATATATTTTACATTTATTAATAATTTTACAATTAACAATCATTACAAAAAATGATACATTTTATTGAAAGATCATTTTGATTGTAATAATATAAATGATTTATGTTACACTAGAATAAGAACTGAATGACTGATTTCCATCAACACAAATAGAGCTTGGGAAAAGCACAGATACACACCGTCACTCATCGTGACTCACAAACACACACTGTCTTTATCTTCCTGTCTTAATGAGGATTCATTACACACATTTATTCTGACATTATTTCACTGACAGAAGAAGAAAACTGAGGTTCTGTGATAATATTAGTCCCGTGCGAATTGGCATCTCTGTGATTTGGCAGGGGTCGTATATAATATTTTTTCAAGGTTTTTGTTTCCTGTGCGCCTTTTTATCCATCTTTCGTGAAGAATGGAGGCTGTGTTGGAGTGTTTTGATAGTATTTTGGGTGCTGGGTCATATTGCTATACACCATACAACTATACAATTTGCAGAAAGAGAAAGCTGAAAACCATCAGAAAAGCGAAAACAAAAAGAATGATTAGATGGAGATGGATGGCATGTATAGCAACATGTGGCAAAGAACATTCTTCTGTTTATGATATTTAATACAGCTAGACCTATAATAACAAGACATTTCCAAGCAATAGCCTATTTACATCATATCCGGGAGATACGGGGTGGGGGGGGAATCACTCCTAATCCCCAGATAATACCAATCCAGTGTGAATAGGGCTTAAAGCGAACTGCACAGTTTGCCGAAAAGATGGGTGTCCCTTATTTTGCCCTGAAGGTGGCAACCCTATCAACACAGTTTCACTGATGATTCAAAATCATCCCAAAACCCAGGATTAACCCAAAACCCAGGATAGAGTGTGTGAGTGAATGTGGTCTGGACTGTGTGTATGAGGCTCAGTGTGCCAGAGACGCTGTAGAAGGACAGAGTTCCTGCACTGTGATCCACATACACTCCTATTTTCCTGCTGATGGGCTTTACAGAGAGTTTAGTCTTTATCTTGTTGTGTCTGAATGAGTAACTGGAGGGAGTGCAGAACAAACTCCAGGACTGATCATTACGTCCAAACACACACTCATCACCGTCCCCCTTCCTCCTGATGCTCTTATATGACACTGATATATACACTGCACCACTCCAGTCAATCTCCCAGTAACAGAATCCACACACACTCTCTCTACACAACACCTGAGGCACATCATCAAATCTGCCTGGATGATCAGGATACGACTGAAGCTTTGGGTAAGTGTTAGTAATCACTCTGTTCCTCTCAGACAGACTGAGGCGTTTATTCACTGTGTTCAGATCCAGAGTGAACTGATGAGAATCTGATGGAGAGAAAACACATCAGAATCAGGAATTATGAATCATCTGTCTGATATCCTGTGCAAATCATCATTATCATCATCCATCAAGACATTTTTTTGGATCAAATAAATGCAGCCTTGGTAAGCAGAAGAGACTTATTTCATAAACATCAAAAACCTTTGTTACGTACGCTATACGGAGGAATGCTTGTTGTATATGTTAGGCTGTTTTGTGTGTTTCAGGTTTCACTGAAGCCACAGCCTATAATTTTTCACCAGGGAAGATGATGCCCCAGTTCACTCTGCCAGTCTCCTCATCGCATGAGGTGGTTTTTCAGGCAATTCGAAAATGAAATATTAAGCAAAACTGCAATGGAAACAGTTTTTGCGCATTTACAGTCACCTGACGCGATATGTTTGGACAGAATACATGACAGAGTTCTTTATTAATTTCATAAAAGACAAAAGAATTACAGGAATAATGGATTCTAAACCTCAAAGAAATGCCACAATCAAGACCTCGAAGCAGATATGAGGGAGAAACACCCAGGATCACCTCATATATGCCGCTCATGAGTGTCAGGGTCTTTCCTTACCATGAATGCTTGAATAACACACGTCTCCTTCCATTAATAATAATGGCCAGTGCAGTGGCTGGGATATACATAAACCTACTAACATCCGTCGCCATGATTTTTGGAATGACTTATCGCGAGAGGAAAAAATGACATTTTAGTCGCATAACATTGGTAAATGAAAACGCCACCATTTCGCAATATTTTTTTGTTGACATTTAGAAAAAAAATTGCTAAATTTTTGCGCAAATCTGTAATGGAAACGCACCCATTGTTAAAAGAGTCCTTGTATACTGTGTGTTAGATATTTGACTGAAACCTTCTTTGTTAGTGTGCGTGTGAGGCTGGGAAGGAGGGAGCAGGTAAGCAAGTCACATGAAATACATTGTGCACCCCGTAGGACGTCCTGTTGTTTTAAACACAGTAGGTATAGGAGAGAGTGCCACCCCCTGTTTGTTTTGTTAATCTGATTAATCAGCATAGTTTAGTGAGGGTGTTTTTATGTTGAAGATTTTTCTTTTCTACATTTTCTTTTGATAGTTAATTTAGGTGGTAAAACTTAGTTGCATTTTGCTTTATTTATTTATTTCCTTCCCACCTTGTAACTGTATCGTTATTTGTTCCTTTGTAAATATTGATTTATTTTCACCTTTGGCACTGTATACTTTGGAAAATATATATTTTTTTGAGTGTTTGAGTTTTCCCAGTATACTTTTCTTTAATTGCCCAACCCTCATTTTGAGACACACAGACGCTTCTTTTCTGTTTCATATATTTATTGATTTGCACACAAAAACAAAGAAAAAGCATTTGGATAACAGTAACAAACATATTTGTATACAACTTTTTTCAAATTGTCTTTTTTTTTTAAATAGAAAATAAACAAATAAATAATAATACTAAATATATATTTATACATTTATTACAATAAATAAAAAAATATAAAAATATATAAAATAAAAAATAAAATAAAAGTGTGTTAGATGTTAGGCCTAGTTAGCCTGGAAAAATTGCATAAATGGTTGCCACTTATTATAAAATTTGGCAAGACTACCAAAGAGAGAATAATGTTAGAAATCAAACTTACCTTTCATCACATTGCATTAGTTATAATTTGTTCCCTGTAATCATAAGCCTTTGTCTACAGCAGCAGCGGAGTTATATTGATTACCTAGGCAACCGAGTGAGCCGGTCCACACATGATGCAAGGGTACCGGCATTTACCTGCCGCAGGCACACTGTCTGTTTACTTTTTGCCGCATTACTAACCGGAGCATAGTAAAATTCCGCAGCTGCTGAGAAACTAGTTCCTTTGGGATCATTGAGATGAAAAGTAATGTTTGATTTCTAACATTATTCTCTCAACGGACATATGCATCGATAGTCTAGTGTTATAATTGATTTGCGTTTGGTGCACTGTGGAGTGGGTAAAACGGTTTTTAATGGCTGGCTAACATATACCCATTGACTCACGCTAGCCTAGCATCGGCTAACTATCCAAATATAAGGACTGGATACTTTTTCAAAAAAAATGTCTCCACTGATGAATAACAACCAGGCTGACTTAAAAATGAGGTCCGATGTCAAAAATCCCGAACCACCCCTTTAAAACAGAGTCCCACCAGTCAACATCAAAGGCCAAACCCAACTCTTTCTCCCAAGCCTCCTTTGTCCTAGTGATTAAATGATCATCATAGGACTGGATAGTAACATAGACTTTGGAAATTAAAGATCTTTGTGAAAAATTCAACTGTAAAAGACTGTCCCATGTCTGCTCAGGAGGAATTTGCAGAAAATTAGGAAATAAACATTTTACACAGTTCCTAATTTGAAAATACCTAAAAAGATGTGAAGGTGAGAGGCTGAACTCGCTAGTTAGATCTGTGAAAGAACAAAAAAAAACGTCTTTATAAAAATCCTTAAAACATTTCACACCCTTATCATGCCATAAAGTGAAAATGGAATCAGTAAATGCAGGTTTGAACGCATAATTCCTCAACAGTGGACTTGATATGGTGGGAGTAAGAAATTTAAAATGCTTTCTAAATTGAAACCATATCTTTAATGTGGAAATGACCACTCTGAAGCCACACCAGACAGTATTGCCAGCAAAGAGGATGAGGGACATGATTGTATTTCCAACTGACACCAAGGTATATTGACCAATTTTAGCCAAAATAAAGTTTTAGTTATATTCGTAGCCCAATAATAAACTTTGAAATTTGGTAGAGAGAGGCCACCATTAAATTTGCAATTCTGAAGTAATTTTAGCCTAACTCTAGGTGTCTTACCATTCCACAGAAAATTATATATAACTGAATCAATATTTTTGAAAAAACTTTTAGATAAAAATATAGGAAGGCACTGGAACAGAAACAAGAATTTTGGGAAGACATTCATTTTAACCACATTAATTCTACCAATCAGGGAAAGGGGGAGGGAACCCCATCTTTAAAAATCAGCCATAATCTCAGTTAATAGGGGAGAAAAGTTTACATCATAAAGAGTTTTGTAGGACCTGGCCACATGAACCCCCAGATACTTAAATCCCGAAGGACTCAGTTTGAAGGGAATATCAGATTGAGAGAGCTGCATTGCTAGGTCATTGACCGGGTAACCAGCGCCGCCGCTCCCACCACGCGCATCACGCGCTGTGCGTAGGGCACCAAGTGCTGAGGGGGCACCAAAAATAGCCTAATTAAAAAATATATATAATGCCGATATTATTTCATTAGCTAATAATATAGAAATATTATTAGGCACATTTTAGCCATGTATATGTAACAAAAAAGGGGGAACAAGATCATTTAATTGCTCTAGTCTAGAAAGTACCGCCCCCCGCTTTGGATGGTCCGTGCCGTTTGTTCGCGCAGGCGCCTTTACGAAGGACGAACGCGAACGAAGTTTGACAGACAGACAGACAGTAGGCAACTTTTTTGGAAATGGCCCCTAAAAGACAGCAGAAGTTAGGATGAGAAAAGAAAGAAGAAGAAACTGCGAGATGATGCCCGTGCATCACTTGCAGGTAAGTCCATGTTTAATCATTCTTAAATAAGGGAAATGTGCTGCTGCTAACGCGCCTCGAACTTGCTGACGTTAATGTTAGCAAACTATGTAATTATAACTTATAACTTCGGTGCAAGCTAAATTGAGATTTTACTGTTAAACACTACCCGTTTTACAAATAACTGACGCCAGCTAGCTGTTACTTTCTTTACTATCTTTCTTTAGATATTGAGCAGTAGTTTATGGTTTATTTTGACGTGACGGTGGTTAATACTTTCTCAGTAACAGTTAACGTTAGCAGTCAGTGCAGTGCACATGGTAGGCTAAAAATTCCTGTTAAATATATAAAAAAATATAAAATGTCAATATGAATGATGTAAAGCAAACAATACTGTTTAATTGTGTGCATTATTGCACCTCATTCTATTATGCTTTTATATTATATTATATTTATCAAATAGTTGATAAATAAGGAATAAAGGGGGAGAACTCCTTGGCTGCCATGCTTTCAGTTTTAAATGTTTATAATTTTTTTCTCGTATGAGATTCTTTGTTTGAATATTTTGTCTAATAAATGTAATTTATTCAAAGTGACATTGAATTTGGGAAAAACATGTCTGGATTATTTTGATAGTTTTTTTTTATTTTGCTATTCTGTTTACTGAAAAAAAGTTTGCACTTTCAAATGTGTAGTGTGTGTTGGCTATTCTACATATGTTTACAAAGTCAGCAAAGCTGTGAAGATTTTACTTTCTCTTTTTAGTGTTCTTAAATTTTATACTGTGGTGCTGCCATTGTGTTATTGGTATTGAGTTATATGTTTGGTAATAAAAAGTCAAACTGGCAAAAACAAACGTTTTTTTTCTCGGGGTCGGGGTGGGGGGCATCATAAAGGAATTATGCTTAGGGCACCAAAATGGCTAGCAGCGGCACTGCGGGTAACATTTACTCTTTGAGACATTGATCTTGTACCCAGAAAACGAACCAAATCTATGAAAAAAAGAAAGAATAACAGGGCACGCCCCTACAGGATTTGTGATATACAATAACAGATCGTCAGCGTATAAAGAAAGTTTGAATTCGACCCGGGAACGCGTAATGCCGTTAAAAATGGGGAAAGACCTCAAATAAATGGACAGAGGTTCTATAGCAAGAGCAAAGAGGAGGGAAGACAGAGGACAACCTTGTCTACAGCCACGATTTAAGGGAAAATAACCAGATTGAACGTTATTAGTTGTGATACTGACACAAGGTGATGTATAAAGAAGGCGTATCCATGATATAAAAACATTACCAAAACCAAATTTCGTCAAAACTGCAAACAAGTAACTCCATTCAACTCTGTCAAACGCCTTTTCTGCGTCGACGGAAATTACAACTTCTGGAATGGCAGCGGTTCCCTTCGAATAGATAACATTTAATAAGGTACGGACATTATAAAAAAGCTGACGTCCTTTTATGAAGCCAGTCTGCTCCTGATATATAATTGTTGGAATCACCTTCTCTAGACGACATGCCAAAGCTTTCGCAAGAACTTTTGTATCGACATTCATCAAAGAGATAGGTCGATAAGAAGTACAGAGTTCGGGATCCTTGCCCTTTTTCAGAAGAATGCTAATAGAAGCCTGTCTCAAAGTGAAAGGGAGAGAGCCATTTGACAGAGATTCTACATAAACAGCATGTAATAGCGGAATGAGTTGATTATGGAATGCCTTGAAAAATTCAACCGGGAACCCGTCTGGCCCAGGAGACTTATTATTTTGCATATTTTGTAGAGCCAGTGTAAGTTCTTGCATAGTCAGTGGAGAGTCCAACTGATCAATTGCATCTATGTTCATATCCGGAAAATCTAGGTCTTGCAAAAACGTATCCATATCACTCAAGTCCGATGGAAATTCTGAACTATACAAAGATTTATAAAAGGATGAAAATACTGAATTTATAAGGTCAGGTTCCTCTACCAACATCCCAGACTCATCTCTGACATGGGGTATTAAGCGTGAGGCTGCTTGTCGACGCAATCGGTGAGCTAGCAATCTTCCAGATTTGTCTCCATACTCGTAGTATTTGGCCCGAGAATGTAGAAGTAATCGCTCTGCTTCATTAGTTGTGATCAAGTCTAATTCAGTAGACGTGGATGAGCCAAGCTGTTGATCCACAGATTCCAGATCAGCTGATAATTTTTTAATGGTTGACGTTCTTAATTTCTTCAAGTGAGCGGAATATGAAATAATCTGTCCCCTTAAGTAGGCCTTTAAAGATTCCCACAGGAGCGTATTAGAAATGGTTTCTGATTCAGATTGGTTGAGAGATATAAAATCTTCAATTGTACTTATGATAAATATATGAAATTTATCATCAGACAAAAGAGATATGTTAAATCTCCAGTGGGTGGAGTAACGAGATTCAGAGGAGAACTGAATTTCCAAGGTTAAAGGCGAATGATCTGAAATAATAATCGGATGGTAAGAAGTATCTGTCACCTTGGGCATCAGTCTGGCATCAATAAAAAAATAGTCAATACGGGAAAATGTCTGGTGTACATGTGAATAAAAGGAGTATTGCCTGCCAGTTGGATTACGAACCCTCCAGGGGTCAATGTAGCCATTGTTGGACATAAAACTACTTAGAGTTCTAGCCATTTTTGACTGATTCAAGTTGGCTTTGGAACGGTCTAGCTGAGAATTTACAACATAATTCATGTCCCCGCCAAATATAAAAAATACTTAATTTAAAAATGGTAATATCTTAAACAGATTATTAAAATAACTAGGATTATCAAAATTTGGTGCATATACGTTGACAAGTAGAACTGGAACCTGGTATATAGTCCCTAAAATGATCAAATACCTGCTGTCCTTGTCAGAAATGATTTTGGTCTGTGTAAATGGGACTGATTTACTAATCAGAATGGCAACCCCCCTGGCTTTAGAATTGAAACTGGAATGGAATACTTCCGAAACCCAGGGACATCTCAACCGTGTCTGATCATTAATTCGCATGTGGGTCTCCTGCAGAAAAACAATATCAGGCTTTAAACGCTTTAAATGAGAAAACACCTTTGAGCGTTTGACAGCACTCCCCAAACCCTTGATATTCCAACTAAGAAATTTCGCATTTAAAGCTTTAATACTTGTCATATTTAGTTTATATCACAACTGAAACTGCAACCACAATTCGACCTCCCAAAAAAAAAAAAAAAAAAAAAAGTAGATACACCCCAGACCCCCCTCCCCCCGCACCTACTATTACCCCATCCCCAAACGATAGGATACCATTTGCAGAACAACTAAGTCATTGCAGAACAACTAAACTCCGTGTATTAGACCTAACAGTCATCTTCATACTTCTCCAAACTCAACAGGAACTCCTGCACAACAATTATAAAATATGTGTCTTAAATAACAGGGTGTTTAATCGACTAGAAGTTGTGTGAACCTGAGAAAGACATTTGTATATCAAAATAATACAATATTTGTGCCACTTTTACTTATTTTCATATGTCTCAGAGTCAAATTTACCGTACATAGATGTTACATGGACGTTCAAAGTAATTGTTTTGGCAGCTGGCACTCAAAATCAGCTCTAACTATTTAAGGGTTTTGATAAAAACAGCAGCCTCTCCAGGGGATGTGAAATCCTTTGTAACCCATCCACTCGTTGTGATCCGGAGGAGAGCAGGATATATCAGACCATACCGTACACCTGGAATGTCCCTGAGTTGTCTCCTGACGTCATTAAAGGCAGCACGTGCTTTCGCCGTCCGGGCTGTATGATCCGGAAAGATGGAGATTGTAGAGTCCCCAATCTCGATCCGCTGCTGGGTCCTGGCACGTTGAAGGATGTTGACACAGTCTGCATAATAATGTAAACGCGCTATTATGGGACGTGGCCGTTCTCCGGGTTTGGGCTTGGGATTTAAGGATCTATGAGCACGGTCAATAAGAGGTGCTTTCTCCAAGTTAAGCGCCTCCTTAAGCAGAGCGGAGGTAGATGCTGCGGTAACCGTGCCACATTGCTCAGATAACCTGATAATATGGATGTTATTGCGGCGAGATCTACCTTCTAGATCTTCACATTTGTTCTCAAGAGCCAGAACTTTATTAGACAGGCTCTCCACTTTACTCTTGAGATACGCCACGTCGTCTGTGCAAATTGACAGTGATTCCTCCATCTCAATCACCGTCCCCCTTAGCTCACCCACGTCAGATTTTGTAGCGGCTAGGTTAGCCGTCAGCTCAGTTTTGACACTTTGCAATTCTGACTTTATTTTGGATAAGTTTTCAGTCATAGCCATCTGTAGCTCAGACTTGAAAATGCCTACCATCTCTTCTCGGAGAGCAACAAGAAGTTCGGCTTTAAAGTCCGCAGAAGCCAAACTCGAAGCTGTGACGGTACCAACGCCATCTCCGTCGTGAGGCGACGGTCCGACAGGATCACGCTGGGCCGGGGACGTAGCCCCTGCATTAGGCCGCGCTTTCGATGCCATCTGGTTGTCCGTGTTTCTGGGTTTTGGAGGCATAGCGCCACTTGATACAATCAAAAAAGCTCTAAGATGTCAAAATATGTACACACCACGTCGGTAGAAAACACCCTGATAGACTTTATAAAAAGTTTATGCAGGAGCTCCCGGAGCCACGTCTTTACGCCATTGGTCACTAACAGGAAGTCCACAGACGCTTCTTTTAATGTCATACTCTCGTTTACCCCTAGACAAATATCAAATAACACCTAAGGAACGTACCAACCTTACTGACCCCAAACTTTTGATTGGTGGTGTGTATTATATATTTTTATTTATATTATATTGTGGCGAGCAGGACAAGGCCGAGGGCCGTGAGAGTGGTGTGATGAGCGTATCGTATCTCACCGAGGAGCTTCGGAAGGAAGGATAAAAGGAGGAGCGATGACAGTGAAGGACGAGACAGGACCAGGCCTGGACTTTTATGTTATCTTTTGTTTATATGTCGCCGTGAGGGGCTACCGCCTTTACTTTCGTTTTGTTGTTGGTTTATTTTTAGGATTATTAAAGTTTGTTAAATGTTCGCCGGTTACCGCCTCCTTCTTCCCATAACAACATACCTTTCCTACATATATATTTTGGTGTATATTATTATTATTATTATTATCATTATTATTATTATTATTAACTATATATAATGTAAAAAGCATTTCATTGAATTCCACATAACAGATTTGACTGGATAGTTCAAACATCATTATCATTAGTTTCACAAGGATAAAAAAAGCCATGTGAATAGAAATTAAATTAATGAGTGTTAAATAAACATTTTATAAATTTGGCACTGAAATCTTAATGATGTAGCTTATCACACATTGCAGCCAATCAGCAAACAAGAAGCATTTATATTAATCTTACCGATGGAAAACAAGAACAAGAAAAAAAAAAACATAAAAAATCTGAATGCTAAATGCTGAAGTTGTTTTCACAGGAAGTTCAGCAGCTGCGCTACAGAAAGCTGAAAGTAACACTGAAGTAAATAGCCTTTGCTATGGAAGTGAGACACCATCTATTCTGGCCATCCCCCTCCCACCACGTGGAGTCACCTGTGCTTGACGATTATTGACACAAATGTCACGCTATAATGTTAAATTATAAATTAATACAATGAGGTTATGTATTAATACAAAATAAATACTTAATAAAAAATAGATACTTAAATAAAAAGTTTTAACTTTTCTTTACTCTTTTACTAACTGTTTGAAACTTCTGAAAACAAACTGTCACAAAACATATTAAATAAATTATTTGCAAAATATCCTCCAAAGTTTTGCAACACTTTGCAGTTTGAATGATGTCTTGTATGAACATGACGGAGTATGTTTTTATATTTCCACTGTTTGATCGCGCCCGCGCCTCACACACACAAACACACACACACACACACACACACACACACACACGCCTGTTCATTATAGCCGTAATAAAATATAATAATAAAATAGTCAACCTAACATATAAAAATTACACTGCTCTGTTTAAATAGTCAGTTGTACAATTCGTACATTCAGCGTAAGCACCGCTCCACTGTGATGTTTCCAAGCACATTTTAGCGCAAGTGAAGAGGATGATTTTCCCCCGTCAATATTGGAACGTGAGTAAAGTACAAAGCCTATAATAAAGAATAGTTTACCATCCAAATACATCGCGAATGTTGAAACATTTTGATTCTTTTGAGAGAGATACGTGAGCCCAACGCCGCTTACTTTCACTTTCGCTTTAAATTATTTCGTTTTGGCTTGTTTATAGTTATTTTTTTACTCTTGTTCTGTTCAGAATATTATTAAATTTAAAGGATAAATCATTGATTTAAATGTAAATCATCAACCATTGATCAAATCAAATTTTTGTGACATGGCTTAACATTACCGTGACTTTTCGCAAGAATTGTCTATGCACGCGAGGTTATGCGCATGACTCAAACACTGGCAGACACAGCAGCAGTTGTAGGCAGGTATATTGATCATGAAATCAGAATTTTCTTGTCTTGAATTAGTCATTAATTCATTCATTTATGTCACTTGTTTAAGTTAATTTATATGTTTAAAAAAAAAAAAAAAAAAAAAAAACTCGATTGTCGATTGGGGGCCCCCTGGTGGCCACGGGACCCTAAGCAGCCGCTTAGTTCGCTTATGCCTCGGGCCGGCTCTGACCACAGACATTCTATTGACTATTACAATCTGGCCACATTGGTGTAAACTGGCAGGTCGCACACTGTCTACACTGGACGCCAAATCACAGATAGTAAAAGCACACAGTACCTATTATAATCAATGACACTGGACGTGCTGATGCTCAGAGGTTTTCTGCTTGTTTTCTTAGTGACATTTGTAGGCTTTGACTTACATTGTAGAAAGTCGTTCCTGGTTCTGGGAACAATGTTGGTGAATGTGACTGTGGAAATCAACAGACATGAAGAGTGTGATTATCATGTCAAGAGAAAATTATCCCTGTATCCGTTCCTAAGACATTTCTAATATGATCTTCTACATGACATGAGATGATGGAGGAACATTTCTGAGAGCAGAATCTCCAGGACTTTACCTCTGTCAGAGATCTTCAGCTCCTCTTTGCAGAAATCCTCCAGTTTGTCTCTCAGCTGATGGACAGATTCTCTCACGCCATCAAAAGAGGAGAGAGAACTTAATGGATTTTCATTTATGTCTGTAGATTCACAAGGATCTGAGAGAGACTGGAAACTCTACAGAAAACAGAAATAAAATATCTCATCACCTCCACACTTCATCAATAACCTGCACTACTGTCAGATTTGTGCAGCTCTTGTTGATCTTAAGTAACTCTCCTCAATCCAGCACTTTCACAGCATCAGCTTCATTATTCTCATATTCATTATATCATGTTACAGCTATAAGTTCTTGCTTTTGACACTTACACTATATGTGAACGTTTTAGGAAAACTCTTGAATGATCAAACATCTGGCAATAACATAAATATAACAGATCAAGTGCATCAATTGCGTCACATGGCAGAGATGAGTAGATTTGATCAGGAAAAGCAGTTCAAAAGCAATGAGTAGATTGAACATTATTTCTAACTTTTGAGCAGTTAGTGGCTCTGAAATTCACAAGGACTCTAAGGACACGATCCCAAGGTCAGGTTTTGTGGTTTTAAATATGCTGAAGCATTGCTAATATACAGCCTCAGTTCCTGCTTGAGGACTTCACTGTCAAATTAATTTCATGTGTTAAAGGCAAACAATTATGAAAATACTGTCAATTGTGTCAAGTTTGAAGATCATCTGATGCAACTTTGGAGAACATTACTAAACTTGCTACCATCACTAGTCCACTGATTTCACCATGATGTCAGAATTCAGGGAAAAAAAGAGGTAAAAAAGTTCTAATGTGTGTGAACGCTTGGTGTCTGGAAGCTGAATATATCTTTCAGAAAAAAAGAGTTTTTCTAAGAGATTTACAGATATGAACTGTATTTGTAAGTGTATTTCTTTCAAAAGAAGAAGATCAGATGAGAGTCTGACTGATGATTATATAATAACCGAACACACAGATCAACACTTCAGTCAACGGCTCATTCTGCTCTCATGAAATGTTTCTCTGTGAGTTTCTTGCGCAAGTCCACTATGACCCTGTTCTGCTAGATCTCTGTTACCTGCAGGAAATGAATGTGATCCTGTGTGTGTGAAAGCTGCTCCAGCTCAGCGTCTCTCCTCCTCAGATCATTGATCTCCTGCTCCAGTTGCTCCAGTCGTCCTTCAGCTCGACTCACTGCAGTCTTTTCCTGATCTCTGATCCGCTGTGTCGCCTCAGAGCGGCTTCTCTCAATGGAGCGGATGATCTCAGTGAAGATCCTCTCACTGTCCTCCACTGCTGTCTGTGCAGAGCGCTGTTAGGACACACATCACAATCACACAGTGGCTTCAGTGAGTCCAAACTGAGACGTCTCAAACTCCTCTTCTTCTCCAGACTCACCTTATGAGACACCACAGCCTCTCTCAGCTGCTGACGATCTTTCTCTCTCTGCTGGATCCTCTGCTGGAACGACCTCTGCATCTCCTTCAGCTGGTGCTAAAGGACAAACCAGGAACAGGAGAAACATCCCAGAAATCAATCCAGTATCAGTGAAGTGGTGAGATTGAGGTGTTAAAGATCTTGCTTGATACAATTATAGGTTCATTCATAAGTGCCAGTATTATTTCATCATTGCCTAGTTTTATATAGGAATAGTTCACTCAGAAATGTAAATTATTTAATTTTTTACTAATCCTCATGTCTTTCCAAACTTCTCTTGCAGAACACAAAAGAAGATATTCTGAAGAATGTCGCTGTTTCTAAAGCCCAAATTAAATATGATGACACGTCAATAACATCAAACCTCACTAGCTCATGCACATCACGACTTGATTTTTTCTTGTCGCTTCAGAAGACGTGAGGTATGTTCGACTCTCTAATCGTGAGGTGGGGTGGGAGGGAAAGAGAGAGGGGACGGTATTGGAAAAGGTCCACAAACCTGGACTCGAACTCGGGTCGCCCGAAGCGCAACGCCGCTGCATGCCGGTGCACTTGCCCATGAGGCTATCGACGTCAACTGAGTAGGTACTTATTTTAAAATAATTACTTTGTGACTGCTAAAAAGTATGCTCTTTATAGTATGAATGTAATCCAGATGTACTATATTCACTATGTTGTCATTATCATGTGACCTACCAGCGTCAGTTGTGTCACGTCACTTCCACTAACAAATCTTCTCCCATGGTCTCATAAAGTGTCCACTGTATCCACACTTCAGAATCTCACTGGAAGTAGGAGGTCAACCGGTTACTTTTTGCCTATTCTTTTATGAGTACTGTTTATTAAGACATAGTTTTGTCAAATACTGCTTTTCACCTACTATATAGAAGTAAAGTATGTGATTTTGGATGCAGCCTTAGATTTCCCCCCTTGGAGTTATATGGATTTGTTTTATGCCACTTTAATGTCCTTTTTGATGATTGAAACTTTTAGAACTTATTGACTTTCAATATACGGACAGATGAAACATTCCTTAAAATACCTTATATTGTGTTCCTTAGAAAAATGAAAGTCATACCAGTAAATGATGACTGTTAATTTTTTGGGTGAACTACTGGTTTAAAGGGGTCCTATTATGCTTTTTTTCCCCATGTTCATCTGTCTTAAGTGTGTAATGTTGCTGTTTGAGCATGAAAAAGCTCTGCAAAGCTCCATTTATTATCTATATAAGTGTCACTGTTTCTGAACTCCCTGAAACGCCTCCATTGTAGTCTTGAGTTTTCTTCTGGGAACGGACACATCACAATATTCCTCAATTAATGAATTCCTTCCTAAGGCATATGCTAAATAAAGGGGATGGTGGAGTTAGTTAGTAGTGTGTTTTCGTCATGTCCAAGAGACACTGTTTTTACCACCCCAAATCTAAACCCCTTTTATGGCCTTCCTAATACAGACTAACTTGATGGTTAAAATGTACATTTAACACTATTCCTCAACAGTATACAACCACAATCTTTAGTTGTGTTCTCACTATTTTTATGACAATTGCTTTCTGGACTGTGCAGTTCAATGCAGGTCAGATGTTATAAATGAAGTTACAAACATAGGTTCGGGAGGAGCTTAATCATTCAGTTCTGTCAATCATCATTATGAGCATATATAAGCAGTAGTCATTGCACCATCCCAGCAACAATTTTTCCAGCATCACTCCACTTCTCCATCGCTGGGGGGTTGAGCTCAAGCCAAGCCTCCGTTGAGGACTGCAAGCCAAGTTCATTTACCATTAACTATTAAGACTCGAGAAATGACAGTTGTAATAAAAAATCACCACTGTGAAACGTGCTGCATAATTCATGCTTGCGAAGGTGGTTCAGGTTGATCAGCTTGTTCTTCCTGGCTGTCATTATCAGACTCAGGTTTGAACTGATACAGAAAAACTGGTAACACTTTATAATAACTGCACGCTATTAATCATTATTACACGGCTTGGTTGAATTCCAATGTAGAATGCGGTCTGTTATTTCTTGATAACAGACCGCTGCTAAGTATAACACACCGTTGCCATGAAAAACAGAGCGTTGCTATGGACGCAGGATTCTAACCGTAGAGACGGAACGGACTATTTTCTTTAGCGGAAGCAACACAATCATTTTTAAATCAATAAACTCCTTTTTAAATCAATTTTTTTGTGTCAAATTATTTATTTATTTGGTAGGTAGCCATGTAATAAGTGGGTTATCCTCCGCTTCGCGTCGGAGTCCTGATCAGCCTGTCGGGGTTGTATTCGCTATAACAACCGCCTTGCTCTACATTATCCCTTACTTAATAAGCAGTTTATAAATACAGTTATAAATGCTGAATTCTTGATTTAAAAGCATATCTATAATGTGTTTAATAATTGTATTTTCATACTTTATTTTTGATCTATTTATCATTTCTAAATGAAGTATTGCATTATTTACAAACCAGTTATTTAGGAGTTGTCAGTGGTTCATAAGATCACTTAGAAAGTGTAAGTAAATGATTGATAAATTATTTAAATGTATATTCATACATCTGATTATTCAGACATATAGTAATAGTTACTTAGTGTGTTAATAAATGCTTTATTAACATGTATTTCTACTGTAATGTAGGGTTAATTCAGGTAATTATAAAGCATTTAGTAGTGGTCAGTTAACTATTTTTGTGTGCTCATCTAATGTGAAGACTAGTTATCCCTTGTAAAGCGTTTACAAAGGAGATTTAAAGGCTGTTAAATATTAGTATGTTCTGTATCACTGTGTTGTGTTTGTTTCCTTTTTAGAAGATAAATGAGCCTTTAAATCTTATAAATCTTATAAATGCTTTACAAGGCATAAATAGTCCTCACTTTAGATGAGCTCACAAAAATAGTTAACTGACCACTACTAAATGCTTTATAACTACCTGAATTTTCAACATTTGCTTCAAGTGATCAATGACAACACCTTAATAACTGGTTTGTAAATAATGCAATAATTCATTTAAAAATGATAAATTGATCATTAATAAATTCTGAAAATACAATTATTAAACACATTATAGATATGCTTATAAATCAAGAATAAAGTATTTATAAACTGTTTATTAATGTCTATTAATGCTTTATAAATGATGAATTAACTGTTTACTAATGATTAACTAATGATTAATATCGTGCAGTTATTATAAAGTGTTACCGAAAAACTGAAGCTGTTTGCAGCGTCTCCGCAGCTGATTCTCGTCGTTTACGGTAAGCCGTGTTACATTTCTGAAGCAATCTAAGCAGTAGACCAATCACAACAGACTGGGACCGGCTGACCAATCAGAGCAGACTGTGATTTTCAGTAGGCAAGTTTTAAAGAAACTGAAACTAAAAAGTAGACATTAAATTATGAAAACGTATTCTAGTAGATCCCATAAACAACATTATGAACCTGTAAATGAGCATAATGCGTCTCTTTAAGTTCATACCTGTTTCTCTGTCCTCTGAGCTGCAGCTGATACAGTGTCGTGGTTTGTATGTTCATCCATCGCACACAGCACACATATACACTTCTGATCAGTGCGGCAGAAAACCTCGAGGAGCTTGTCGTGTTTCTGGCAGATCATCTCCTGCAGTCGTCCAGTGGCATCAGTCAGATTGTGTCTCTTTCCTTTAAAGAAACTCTCATGTTGTTCAAGGTGATTCAGACAGTAAGAGTTCAGACACACCAGACAGGACTTGACGGCTTTGTGTTTTCTTCCAGTACAAATGTCACACTGCACATCTCCAGCTCCAGCGTAACAGTCAGCAGCAAGTTTAGTCTTCTTCAGTTTCTCCACCATTTCAGCCAGAATGGTGTTTTTAGCTAAAGCAGGTCTTGGCCTGAAGGTCTGTCTGCACTGAGGACAGCTGTAGACTCTCTTCTTATTCTGCTGATCCCAGCAGTCTGTAATACAGATCTTACAGTAACTGTGTCCACAGGGAATGGCCACTGGATCCTTCAGGAGATCCAGACACACTGAACACATGAATTCATCCTGAGTAATTCTGGCTTCTGCCATTTTACTGCATGAATACAGAGACACAAACACACAACAGCTCAACTACACTTCAGTTTCACTTTCCCTGAACTCGTGTGTTTCCTGGATCTTTGTTTGAGTGACGTGTGCAAATGTCTGGAAGTCTTTAAAGTCACAGATCATAAAACGTCCACTAGATGTCAGTCTCAGACAGACACTCAAAGAATATAAGTTACAGAGAATCAGGACAACACCATTAATAACTGCAGTAAAACTACATCGTAATTATCACATCTTTTTGGAAGGTGGATTGGAAGATCCTCGCAGCTCTGTAGATCCCCATCTTCAGAAATATTTCTGTAAAGCAGTTTCCTCATTCCTGGTCCTGAAGAGCCTCATTGCTGCTAAGTGTTTCATTTTCATGTGGGTTCCCATACACATTGTGTTTTATCAATCTCAAAATCTCAATAAACACACTCAAAGAATATAAGTTACAGAGAAGCCAAGCAACACCCTTAAAAGTTCAGTAATTCTGTATCCTAAATACTACACTAGTACTGAAGGACTGAAAACTGTGTCCAGTTCCTTAAAGTCACCATGAAATCAAAATTGCCAAATCTTGATTTTATTGAATATTGCAATATTTATTCTAAATGATTTATCCATGCACATCATTATTTTGTTAAATTCATGTGCGCTCGTAATCTTTAATCAAAATAACTTCTTCTCTGAAGTTCTCTGATGACATGTTTACTGGCGTGAGGGTGGGGCTATCTGTCACTCACATGAGATCCACCAATAGCAAACCACAACCATCCAATAAATTCCCCACGGACAACATTAAGTCCTGCCCTACATTTGTTCTTGTTCCAGAGGCAGTTTCACTCAGATATACATCACAATAGCGACGTATCGTATTGACATGAATATCGTATTGACATTAATATATCATGAATGTTTTCACTTTGAGTATCATGAAATATTTTAGTCTTTTCAGAAATGCGCGTTGAAATCCTGTGTTTGTGAAAATTTTGTACATCATGCCAGGGTTGAGATATATAGAAAGTGTGTGACGCCATGTTCCCACTGTATAACAGTGAATGACTCACACAAAATGTGTCCTAACAGACACAATGTGTGATAAGATTCCAACGAAAAGTAAGTCAGAATTAGTCAGAAACTAATATCAATAATTGATTATGAATTAGATTAAAGGAGAAGTTCACCTTAAAATGAAAAAGAGGAATGTCATATACATCTTTGACGGTGAGTAAATCATGGGGTAATTTTCATTTTAAAGTGAACTACTCCTTTAACAACTTATTTTTATCATTAAAAGTTTATTAAAATGTTCAAGAATAATAGAGTTCTATGAAATGTATTTAATTCAGAAAATTCATTTTCTTTTTATGATTTACTACAAATATATTAGCAAAAACGATGATAATCAAATAAAAGTTTTTTATCCTTTTATTTTTTGTCAAAGTGCTGCAAAACAGATTTACTCAATTAAACCATGGACAAAATTTGTATTATTATTGTTGTTAATATTATTATAAGAAGTACTTTATATTGTAGGCCAACAATAATAATACATTTTTGTCATAATTTCTTCTAACGTTAGTTAAACCAAACTTTAATTTTGACGGGTTGTAGTGAAGTCCGTTTCAGAGTGCATTTGACAAATAAAATGTTTTTTTCAAATAAAATGATGAAAATGCTCATTAGGCGTTCTCTCAGAGCAGCTCTAGAAATGTTCATGTATTCATGTCCTCGTATTGTTTGTGATACACTAAAAACACCATGAGCGTCATGCGTAGTTGAGTAATTAGAAGACAAAACGGCGAAGCTCATTCACACAGATTCACAAAGACACGCAGATTATACATTTATATAGCAGTCTTTTGCGTTTTAATATTCACAGACCATGTTGCGATTTGATGTATTGTACAGCTCTACTTTCGTGTGTTATACGTGACATTTGCGTTACTGTAAATTCAATTTTCATGACTGGATTCCGGGATTCCCTCTGCATCACAGAAATCATTCGGCCTTAAGTTATACACAGGACATACCTTTCTGCAAGGAGTGATCCCACCCAGCAAAAACTTGTTGAAAAGACGTTGAAAAGACGACTTTGTCAGACGTCTAAACAACGGTAAATTTTGGTTGAAAAGTTAAAGGTGAAAAGCCGTCATTTTCAGGTCGTTTAAAAGCCCTATATAAAAAGATGCCCATCTTAAGTCGAAATTTGGTTATAAATTGACGTTTTTTTCTTTTTTTTAAATTTCAAGCATAAATTCATTATTATGTCATATTAATTATATTAAACCATATATATTTATTATTCATAATAAGACTCTCAAAATAGAACAACTGACAAAAAAGGAACAAGAAAACAATTATTGATAAGTCAAAATACATATCTGACAAACTCTCATTATTGGTTTGCAGCCACATATCCCCCACCGCCAGATCGTCCTGGGGCATGTTTAAGGTGGTCTCCCACGGCGTTGTAGATTTCGTTATCAGTGGCCTTGCTATTCCACTTTTTGATTGCATCTGTAATGATGACAATTAAAGAAAAACATTTGTGTTCTGTTCAGTTTGTTATTCAATTACTTAGAGAGGTAATGGAACACAGGCCTTTATTCGGTTCGGTTCGCAATTGTAGCTACAGACTGCAGTGATGTTTTAACCACTGCACCTGAGGAAATAACAATTTTAATATATAAATTATAATATGGCTTAATTCAATGTTGTTTCAGTTGCCTCCCGTTGAATCACAACATAAGTTTTAACACAAGTTCATAACACAATTGTTACTTTCGTGATTTGTTCCTTAAGAAACAAAGTCTCGTCTTTCAAATTTATTGGGAAATTCAAAACAATAAATGCTTGGATTTTCTTGATGTGGTGTAAAAGATAAAATTTGTAATGTATTAAATTATTTTATTATTATAAATTAATTATTAAAATAAATATTTTAATTATAATTTCATTTATTTGTTTGATAAAAAAAAGCATCAACAACAAATAAAGATTATGCTTCCCTGCAAACGTTCCCTGGTGTTATTTTGCAGTTTCAGAAAACAATTCCGCCACAGATCAGGGGCCCGTTCTTCGTACGTCGCTAACTCAGTTAGCTGGATTTGATTGTTGGCGATTTGGCATGATCTTGGATTGTTTGGTTCTTCGACGCTCATCCTGGACTTGCTGTCATAGCAACAGGTGCGCAAGCTTAAACCTGCTCGGGAGCAGGCTTATTTCATGTTAACAGGATTAGACTGCGGCTTCATAAGCGGAGCTGATACGGGAAGTCCAGCGCAGCGCGATAGTGCACTTTCTGAGATATATATTTTTTCTTGTGACTTGTGAGATTGTCGTTTACATAATTTTTTTTGAAACGCACATTTATTTTCGACTTGTCGGAGTCGGGCTTTAACTACAGCACAAACTGTTTGCATTGGCCTAAGAATTTTTGCGAGTGTCTCTTTCCTTTACACTATTGGAGATGCGGAGAACTTGATGGGAAGTGCTGTCTGTCGTGTCATTCGGACTTTACCTGGCGCTTTTAAGTTTAAAAAACAGTTTTAGGTTTTTTTGTGGTATTTCCAAGCCACTAAAGACCCAATGTTGTAAAGCAGTTTTTTTTTTTAAAGCAGGTTTTGTCACACAGTATATGTCACTCAGGCTTCACTAATGTGATTGGTAACATAGACTATAGGCTAGACCATAGACTGCCATCAAGGCCTCAATGAAGGGGATTATGTGAACAGAAAGGGGATTCACAATGTAAATGTACAGCCCAGTTACTATTGTGATTCTTAATATTCCAGATTAGTAATATTATATCAAATAAAAAAGGCATTGACTAAAATCTTCCATATCACAAATGTGAAAGCAAAATGGCCAGGATCTGTGCATGACTTAAGAATTTTCAGAGATTCACATTTATGCACATTATTTGAAAGTGGTAAGAAAAGTTCCACAATTAAATATCAAGCTCACTGTATTACATACACTTATGCTGATACAGAACTGCATTTTTTCATAGGTGATTATGACATGTTCCTGCAGACAGGTGTTTTATGACCCCATTCCCTGACCCAAACCAGTTACAATGCAGCTCTAGCCAGGACACACAAGGGCACACAATGAAATAAACTTTGGCTAAGGCTTATGCTTTCTTTCCTTTGGAAAGTTAGAAAATGTCCACTTACTGCACATATTTCAGCCACCACTTTCTTGGGAACAGATACAAGTGTTGGTGTATTATGTAAAAGTGCACAAAAGAGGAAAACACAATGTCATTACAATGAACTACACTGGGGAAAAATGTGATCAATAACTCATGGCAAAATATTTTTACATTAACATAAGTTCATCAGTTTTCACTTCCACAAGTCGAAGCAATTCATCATTACTCAAGATTTAACAGTTGAAATGACTATACGGCTGTCAGGATTCCATCTTCACCACCACGCTCTCCTTCACCTCCGCCCACTCGTTCTCTCTCTCGTAAGCAACGTACAAAGAACGGGCCCCAGGAAAAACCTAGTCTAAAGTCAGTGGCTTGTTGTTCAAATGCTATTTTAAGAGCACATTTTTTATTTATTTGTTTATTTTGTCAGGGACAATACAAAAGAGACACATTATAACAGGTTACAATAACTTGAACAGATGTGTTGCATATAGGGTTTCTAGCTAAAGCTAATTTGCAACCCCTGTCCCTGATTAGGCTCCATACATCACCATTACCAAGAGAACGTCTCGGGTTACGTATGTAACCCTTGTTCCCTGAGAAAGGGAACGAGACACTGCGTCGGTGACGACACTAGGGGAACGCCCTTCAGCGTAGCACGTCTGAATTCATGAATGAAAACTAATCCAATCCTATTGGCGTTGCGTGATGACGTAGCGTGTGACGGCATAAGCGGATGTATACAAAAGCACGCCGGCACACAGAAATGTCAGCTTTTGCTATGAAGCAAGTGCTCCAGGCGGGGTGAGGTGTGGCGAACCGACGCAGTGTCTCGTTCCCTTTCTCAGGGAACAAGGGTTACATACGTAACCCGAGACGTTCCCTTTCGAGGGAACTCGAACTGCGTCGGTGACGACACTAGGGGAACGAGATACCCACTATACCACAACAAACCCCGCTCATCCTAGTGTGAAGCTGTCTTCAGGCACAACTTAGGACGAAAGCACTCGTGCACCGGGTGTAGAGGGAAGGTCCAGACTGTAAAACCTCATGAATGTGTGCGGAGTGGCCCAGCCAGCCGCCTCACATATGTCATGGATAGAAACCCCTGAAAGGAGGGCTCTAGAGGACGCCATGCCTCTGGTGGAGTGAGCTCTCACGGCCATAGGTGAAGGCAATTTGCGCACCTGATAGGCCAGGGAAATAGTCTGAACGATCCAGTTGCTGATGGTCTGTTTAGAGGCGGGAAGCCCCTTCTTGGGCGACCCAAAACACACCAGCAACTGGTCTGACTTCTGCCATGAGGAGGACCTCTGAATATAACACTGCAGTGCTCTGACAGGGCAGAGCAGATGAAGTCTCTCCTCATCCGCCGTCACGTGAGGTGAAGGATGAAATGCCTGCAGAACCATAGGCCGTGCCATATTAGATGGCACCTTGGGCAAATAGCCGGGCCTGGGATGTAAGATGGCCTTAATGTTGCCTGGAGCAAACTCCAAGCACCCATTGGAAATAGAGAGCGCCTGGAGATCTCCTACCCTCCTCAGAGAAGTAATGGCCAACAAAAAGACCACCTTAAACAAAAGGTTCTTGGCCTCAGCCGACTCCAGTGGTTCGAAGGGAGCCTCGGCCAGCCCTTCGAGAACCACTGCCAGGTCCCAAGAGGGAACTCTGGTGCGAGTCGCAGGTCTCATCCTCCAGGCTCCACGTAGGAAGCGTACGACCAAGTGATGCCTCCCCAGCGGGCCATCACTCAGGGGAGCGTGGAAAGCCGCAATGGCAGCCACATAAACCTTGAGTGTGGACGGGGTAAGCCCGGCAGAAAAGCGGTCTTGGAGAAACTCCAGTACTGAAGCCACTGGGCAGTTAACTGGGTCCAAGTCACGCTCTCTGCACCAAACGGAAAATACATTCCACTTAAGGCCGTATAACTTCCTCGTGGAGGGAGCTCTGGAAGTTAATATGGTTTCGACCACTCCAGCTGACAGGCCGGCTTCTAGGTACTGTGTCCCCTCAGGGGCCAGACCCACAGTTTCCACAGCTCGGGTCGAGGGTGGAGAACTGAGCCCTCCGCCTGGGACAGCAAGTCCCTCCTCAGAAGGATCTGCCATGGCGGGCCTGCCAGGAGTGAAATGATGTCCGAAAACCATACTCGGGCCGGCCAAAACGGGGCTACTAAAAGTAGACTGACTCCGTCTCGACGGACCCTTTCCAGAAGTGCTGGGAGCAGAGCGATCGGGGGAAATGCGTACAGACGCAGCCTCGGCCATGTCTGCATCATGGCGTCCAGCCCCAGCGGAGCTGGATGCCTGAGAGAGTACCACAGTGGACAGTGGGATGTCTCTTGAGATGCGAAAGGATCCACTTCCACTGGGCCAAATCTCACGCACATGGCTTCCACCACCTCTGGGTGGAGTCGCCACTCCCCGGGCCTCAGCCCCTGCCTCGACAGGACGTCTGCTCCCTGATTCTGGTCCCCCGGGACATACATCGCCCTGAGAGACGATAGTCTCCGCTGGGACCACAGGAGGATCTGATGCGCCAGTCTGCACAGAGGGCGCGACCTCAGACCCCCCTGGCGGTTCAAATAAGACACCACCGACAAGTTGTCGGTTCTCACAAGGACATGGCGACCATGGAGGTCTGGCAGGAAGCTCCTCAGAGCCCGGAACACCGCCAACATTTCTAGGCAATCTATGAGCCAAGAGGAATGATGGTCCTGCCAGAGGCCTCTCGTAAAACGGCCGTCCATGACCGCGCCCCAGCCCGTGAGGGAGGCGTCTGTCGAAATAGATACTCGGCGACATAACGCTCCCAAATTGGGACCCTGGGACAAGAACCAAAGCTTCTTCCAAATTGACAGGGAACGAAGGCATCTGCGCGTAACCCTTATCAAGCGGAATGGGTTTCCCCTCGGGAAAACCCCTTGGTTCTTAACCACCACTGTAAAGCTCTCATGTGTAGCAGGCCAGAAGGTATCATGCTGGACGCTGCTGCCATGAGACCCAACACTCTCTGAAAGTGTTTGACAGTGACGGCCTGGCCTAGCTTTAACCTGGACACTGTGGTCAGGATATACTCGATCCGAGCAGGAGACAACTGAGCCCGCATCGTGACTGAGTCCCACACCACTCCCAGGAACGTGGTTCTCTGGGCTGGTGTCAACACGCTCTTCTTCGTGTTGAGTCTTAACCCCAGGCTCTGGATGCGGGCGAGGACGACATCTCGATGCCGAATCACCAGCTCTCGCGACTGGGCCATTATTAACCAGTCGTCGATATAATTGAGCACCCTGATGCCCTCGAGCCTCAAGGGTGCTAGAGCTGCATCCATACACTTGGTAAATGTGCGAGGGGAAAGTGCTAGGCCGAACGGAAGAACCCGATATTGGTAAGCTTCGCCCCCGAAAGCAAACCTCAGGAACTTCCTATGAGATGGAAGGATGGAGATGTGGAAGTAGGCGTCCTTTAGATCTATCGTGACAAACCAATCCTCGGATTGAATTTGACTCACGATGATGGGATTAGTGAGCATCTTGAACCTGAACCTCCTCAGAGACCGATTCAAGTGCCTCAGATCTAAAAGTGGACGCAACCCTCCATCCTTCATCGGAACTATGAAGTACCGGCTGTAGAATCCGGACTCCCTGACTGGTGGGGGAACATGCTCTATGGCCCCTTTTGCCAGCAGCGAGTAAACTTCCTGTTCTAACACCAGACCCTGCTCTGGGTCTACTGCAGTCCAAACCACCCCGTTGATACTTACCTCTTTTTTGGTGGGCAGCCTGGACCTGCAGCCTGTACCCTATTTCTACAGTGCGCAGGACCCATGGAGAAATATTGGGGAGACGTTGCCATGCCTCGACAAAATTCAGCAAGGGAACCAGCCCCTAAGGGTTGGTGTCAAGTGTCTTGTGAGAGCCCTTGACGATACCCTGAAGCGGAGGACCGACAGGGAATAATCGAAAACGACTCTCGGTGTGCGGACGCCAGCGCTGCCTGGCCGCAAGCTCTTGGGGCAGACAGAGCAGCGTGCGTTCGCTGGAAACTGATGTGTCCCGAAGCGCAATTAGCGGCGGGATGCTGACACCAGTTTCCTGAGGGCCCGGTGAGAGGGAGGATCTCGCTCGCTTTTTGTGGGGGGGGGGGGGGGCAGCCCTCCAAGGTCTCACATAAGTTAGGACCTCTCTCCCGACACCTTCCTGGCCTGAAGAACAGTCCTCAGATCCGTCTTCTCAGGAGGCTTGGGCGAGAGCGCCGCCTAGATTCCCAAGCTCAGCTTTTGCTTTTTTTTTTTTTTTTTTTGAGGGGGACTTCTAGAAGCGACACTCTCCTTCAGATATTAGGCTGAATTAAAATATCTAACCAAGTTCTAAAGTCAGAAAATATTTTAATTATTTTCATTCCTCAGAATTAAATGCAGCCATAAACACTGGATAGTGCACCAGAATACTGTTTAAATACTTATTTATACGATCTACTACACGCTGCCTCGGCAAACGCGAGCCGTTACAAATTGGCTTTCATCCCTCGAGAAGAAAGTCAACAGGTGCGAGGCTGAAACACCCGAAACGCACGACTGTGTGCGGCGAGTTATTTCACAATGAACAGCCTGCCAGCACCCTCAGGAGCTGACTGTAAATGCCTCGCACCCAAACAGTATTATTTCTCAGATCGCGTGTGTCCCTTTTATTGCAGACCCTTAACGCGCTGTCTCAACAAACGCGCGAGATCCCAGCCACAGAATCTTATTGCAAAGTACACTCGTAATCAACGCGCTGCCTCGGCAAACGCGAGATCCGAGTTACTAGATTCTGTATTGAAATGCAGAGTTAACAGGACATACAACACCAAATAGGACAGAATTGTTTCACACACACAGAGCGCTTGCTGAATAGCAAAAAGCTGACATTTCTGTGTGCCGGCGTGCTTTTGTATACATCCGCTTATGCCGTCACACGCTACGTCATCACGCAACGCCAATAGGATTGGATTAGTTTTCATTCATGAATTCAGACGTGCTACGCTGAAGGGCGTTCCCCTAGTGTCGTCACCGACGCAGTTCGAGTTCCCTCGAAAGGGAACAGAAACAAACACCAGAAACAACAATAAAAAAAGAACAAAAACACAACATTATATACATATATCTGTGTGTGTGTGTGTGTGTGTGTGTGCATCTATCTCTCTATCCATTTGTACATGTCCATTTATAAGTGCGTCTGCATAGTGACATAATCAGTGATCACAGATTTGGTTGTGCTTCAGCCAGTGTTTCACCTTTTCATTAAATGGTTTCAGATTGGTTTGTGTTTTTATTTCTGTTGGTAGGGCATTCCAAAAATGTATCCCTTTTACAGAGAAAGAGTGGTTTTGCGCTGTGCCACCCTGCAGTTGCCATTTGCTGATCCCCTAGTGATGATTCTATTAGTATTTGTTTTTGTCACATATGGACAAAGTACAGCTGGTGCGAGATTATTCACACATTTAAAAATCAATTTGATAAAAGAGAACTTAATAAAACTATCATAACTAAGCAAATTATACTTTTTCAGTATTATACAATGATGCCATTTCGTTTGTTTTTGATCCATTATTTTCAATGCTTGTTTATATAGGGAAATAATGGGTTTAACAGTTGACTGTGAAGCCTGGCTCCATACAGTAACACAATAAGAATGTTTGGCCATAATGTAGCGTGTGCACAACGCACATATTTTAAAGAAGGTTGGTAATTAAACAGTTGATGGTCCCCATTGACATCCATAGTATTTTTTTTCTACTATGAAAGTCAATGGGGTCCATCAGTTGTTTGGTTACCGTCTTTCTTCAAAATATCTTCTTTTGTGTTCAGCAGAAGAAAGAAAGTCATACAGGTTTGGAACAACTTGAGGGAGAGTAAATGATGACAGAATTTTCATTTTTGGGTGAACTATTCCTTTAAAGGGAATGTGAGATGACGCTCAACCCATTTTAGATTTGCGTGGGGTGCAAGTGTAATTTACTCCCCTGGTATAATAGCAACAGTGCCCGAGATCCGCCCACAAAGTTACTTGCTTTTCGCGTTTGATACTTGCGTTTCAGATCGTTAAAATAGGGCCCAATGACTTTCAATGAGATTCACAAGTAAAAATTTATTTTAATGTTGTAATACTTTTTACATGCAGGAATTCAGTTGCAGATAAATAAATAATTTTTTTATAGATAAAATTTCATTTTTGAGACCAAGAAATTAAAAAAAAATAGTATGAAAATCACAAGTGATTAAATGGCATTGAAATTAATTATTACAGATATCAAAAATGAGTTACTACTTTTAAGTCTGAAAAAAATATATTAGCAAATTTTTTCTTACTAATAAGAATATAATTTTTAAAATTTTTAACACTTAACTTATAAACTATTTCTACAATATTTCTTCACTTGCTACAATTCATAGATGCCACCTACGTCACTACAAATAGAACGCTGCCATATTTGCGACCGACTCGCCCGGTATGGCCGCCCAAACTGCCCATTTGAATGAGCGAGAGAGACAGAGATACCTGGAGAAAATTTCTATATTAGGCTCCTATCCTTATTTGTTACCCCCGGTTTTCTTTTGTCCATTATTATCTGCCCCAGACTTGCCCAAATTGGCCTTCCATGATATATATATATATATATCTTGTACATAACCCCTCCCCATACAGTGGGGATCGCTTGAAGGCTTTCAAGAGTACAGATGCGTATCAATATGCTGTGGCTGGATGGGTGAAAAACGTGAAAGTGCGGCACCTGGCCACCAATGATTTATATTTAATCATGGGAAATGTAGGTATTATAAAAACAATTTCAAATGTATGATTTTGGTGGTAGTTTGCTCTGACTAGGTAGTGAGTTGTTAGCTAGCTAAGTGGCTAATAGCTGGTAGCCACGGGCCGGCACACGGCTAGCTGTCATTAATCTAGGGTGACCAAACGTCCTGTTTTCCCAGGACATGTCCTGTTTTCACGCCCTGTCCTGGCCGTCCTGGCTGGTTTTTAAAAAAGTGATGAAAATGTCCTGGTTTTCATTATTTTAAATACACGCTTGCCTTTGCACACAAAACATATGAAACCGGCTTCGGCTTATAATCAGCGCGTTCCATCCGCAGCGGCAAGCAGAGAGTATGTGTGTGTGTGTTCATCTCAGCCTCATTGGTCTATATGTCAGAATATTTTAAATGACCAATCAAATCACAGTAGGCGGACTTTACGTTCACAGAATTTTAACAGCTTGAGCTAAATATCACGAATATCATTAATAAACATGATATTTATCAGAATGAATATGATTATATTTCAAAATCAGTTTACTGTACAAATGTATGATTAATGATTAGATATTGTAAAGATAACTGCATGTCTAGTGTGTATATGTGACTAAAATGAGAATTTTATGAGAATGAGAACAGCAACCATTAATATAATCTGAAAGACCGCAGAAAGCTCTAATGTCCTTATTTGTGCTTGGGTATGAAATTGAACAAAGTCCTAAAGTGTCACAGCAGACATTTAAATGCCAATAAACACAGAAGCAATGTGCAGTGCTGCATTGTAAATTGCAGATTTTTGTGGAGTGTCAATGGCCATGCTAACAGTAATATGATTGCAGTCATTTAGGCAAAACATGAACAATGAAATTCATTCCCAATAACACATCCCTTACTTTTTCTGAACCATTTTTGATTAATTGAAACAACATCAGATAATCTCACTCAAACACTTGAGCTCATTAACGCACGGCAGCATAAAGCCTCCAAAGAGAACATACCAAAAGTATACAATTCACCCATTCATTCAGAAACATACAACATCATCCCTTTATGATAGTACAGGAAGTATGAAATAATAATATTTATTATTTAACAGTTTGTTCTTCACTTAACAGGTCCATCATTCACAGGCTCTTAATACTAAGCCAACATGGCCATGGGTAGTGGTGCAGGAGGCAGGGACTGTCATCACAGCACACTGCACTTGTATGGCAGGATTGGGAGAGGTGTGCTCCCACCCCACAGCACTAATGTTCTCACTCCTAGCTGCTGTTGAGCGCAAAGAGGGACAGGCATGCACAGATAAAGCATGTGCATGGGAAGAGCCAAGGCAAAAACTTGTGAAATATGATGAACTATCAAACATCTTTAAAAATAAGGAGAAAGATAAAAAACAAGACAAGCACCACCACTTGAAAGCATCCACTGATGAGCTCAAGCTATTTTTTGAACAGCTCCACCACAGTGAAAAACAGGAGGCCATCCCTAAGAAAAGTGCCATTTTGTCAGTTGTTGAAGGCCATTCTATCAGATACATGCCCAAGACTGTACAGTTGGACATGCCACCACCTCTTCCTACTCTGTACTCAAGCACCAGGCTTGAATTGGATTTGCCCGCACGGCTGGAGGAGGCTGCTAGGATTTTTGAGGAGCTGCATCTCACTCCTGAGCAGGTAAGATATGAAAAAGACTTCTTTAACCGTGGTTCGCAAACTTTTTCTTGTCATTCCCCACCATGAAGGGTGGTAATTGTCAAACTCCACTTGTACCACATCATGCTTTTTGTAATAATTACCATTACACCATTTTGATAATTGGGTTATTTTTGGAGTGTTTGTTAGTTGAGGAGAAGACAAGAGAGCAGAGAAAGTCCAGGGTATGGTTTGATCAGAGAGCAGGGAGAGTTACCGCATCAGCATTTCATGAGGCAGCCAGGACAAAGAATTCTTCATCGCTGATAAAGAGAGTTTGCTATCCCCAGTCTTCCCGCTTTTCAACTGCAGCAACCAGGTATACGGTTTAGAAAGTAAGACATATTAACCATGGCTTTTTTTCTTGCAATTCCATCATGAATACACTCCAGGAATTATATTTTATGTAACCTTGTCAGTCAAATGCCTGAAAGATGAGTTTATATATAGATCTACCTGTTGAGCCACTCATGATCAACTAGTTATGCCGCAAATTAATTAAAATCTCCCGGAATCTAGAGCGAGTGCGCATGCGAGACAGAGACTGTGCTCCATAGGAGGGTTAGTTGGTTTTACATAGTTTAAAATATTGCTGACAGACTTACATGTTTTCATCAGGTGGGGTCTGCAAAATGAAGACACTGCCAGGGAGTCGTACCTGAAGGCCATGCAAGATCTCCATGTGAACTTCAGCATTACAGCATCAGGGCTCATTATCAACCCGGACCTACCATGGCTAGGAGCATCGCCAGATGGTGTGGTGACCTGTGATTGCCATGGAAGTGGTGTGCTGGAAATAAAATGTCCTTTTAATGCTAATGGCCGTGCTCTCAAGGAATGTGTCAGTGACCCACATTTCTGCCTTACTGTGTCTGCAGAAGGTATGAACCTCAAGCAAGATCATAGTTATATGTATCAACTGCAGGTCCAAATGCGTGTAGCTGAGGTAATGTACGGAGATTTTGTTGTGTGGACACCACAAGAAGTTTTTAAGCAACGAGTACAATTTGATCAATACTTTTTTGATGAGGCCTACACTAGGGTGGAAGAATTCATTAGAACAGGGGTATTACCTGAGCTGTTGGGTAAATGGTTTACTGTGCCACACCTCTCCTCAAGTGCTAACCTTGAGAAGGCACCTGAGGGATGTTACTGTGGAAACCCTGTTGATGACACAGACATCCTCTCTTGCACATCCGAGCAATGCAAACGAAAGCGCTTCCACAAGTCATGTCTGAAGCTGAGAAGGGTGCCAAAGAGTTGGAAGTGTGTAGAATGCAAAAATCAAACAAACAAGAAATGAAGTTGGCAAAGCAAGGTAGTTTTATTTGTATAGCACATATCAGCAACATTAAAGAGTGGTTAAAACAGATAAAATACGATTAGTTACAGTGAATGAATTTATAAATGAATTAATTGATATATTACTTGTTTGTTTTGTAATTGTATATATTGTATGTTGTATTGTGTGCATGTGTTTGTAGGCATGTATCAAATACATTTGATCCATACATCCACAAATGAACAATAAACAAATTATTAATAAATGCATGAATATTCATTGTAGTTCAGAGTCCACGCAAATACTAAAGAGGTACTATATACAGTAAAATTTACAAGGAAAGCAATTGTATTACCTCTCTAATCTGTAGGGACGACAGATGGGCAAATGTTGCAAAGAGCACAGCAAACTGTTACCATTTTGTCAATGGAGGGCTGTCCTTGCGCGTCGGCTTGGCAGAGGGACAGAGGGATGGTGGTCTGAAGAATAGTGCATTTATTCCTCACCAGGCCAATGACTCGCTCCACGTGGATCCTGACGGCTGCGAGTCCCCTTGTTGCCTCTAGCTCCAGTGGATGCACCTGTTGCTTGCCTTTGGTAAACGCTGGTATTTTCAATTGAGCACAATACAGACCCACTGTCTCTTTCACATTGAAACCTCTATCAGCTAGAATGACATCTCCTGGTGACAATTTATCAAGAAAGCCACAATTTTCCACAATGTGCTTGTCACTTGTGCGACCACCCCATCCTTTTGACACATAAGATATAACACCTTGTGGTGTTATGGAGATCAGGTATTTTGCAGTGTTGTGGTGCTTGTACTGTGAGTATGTCTGTGCACGGCATCTCAGGTTACTTGGCTTTTCTATAAATATTTCAAAACAATCAATGATGGAGGTGCAGTTCTTAAAGTTATTTTTGAAACACATTGGGAGACTATTTTGAATTTGCTCTTTTGGTGGCCATAAGATTAGATCTGATAATCTGAAATACATTAAATCTAATGTGCTATTGAACACTCTGACGACAGTTGACTTAGATATTCCAAAAAAGTAAGCAAAAAAGTAAAGCGGCACATTAAGCCTCAGTCTCATTAATGTTAGGATCAAACATTGGAATGGGGTGATTAATTGTCCAACTTTAAGAAATTCTGATAGAAAATTAAACAAAACAATTAATTTGGCAAAGGACGGAAGACCTGTGAGTTCCAGCACCATGGTGTCATTATCCCTGAATGCCTCCTCATTCAAGGACCGCTCCTCTGCCCTGGCTCTTAACTCACGGATCTCGTCTCGGAGCCGTGCACACTCACTTCCCAGTGCTGACATCTTAGCCTGGCAGGATGGATTCACGCATTGTTCTACGATGCCAGGGCCTGTGTTGTTTGTGTAGTTGTGGTCAGTGGAAGTAGTGACCTCATGCTCCTCCATGTCAGCCACATCGGAGGTTGAAGGGTCAGCACGACTGCTGCAGGTCTCACGTTGTAGATAATTAGTTCATTTTAATCTTTTCATGAAGTTACTACATAGGCTAAACAAAGGGACTTGCATAGGTAGACAGAAAAAAATAACTTTGTCCTACTTCCAGGATTTGTGTTAAATGTGAAATATAGGTTTAAAGGACAATTCTGACGCCAAATGAACCTAGGAGTTAATAATGTGTACCGAGTCGACCATTCTCTGGGACATGTTTGTTTTCATGCAAACCGGAGATTAGCTGCTAACGCTAGCTTTCGGGGCATTTGGTAAATCACTATTTTATACCACTAAAAAGGCTCAAAATAGCACAACACTTCATCGGTAGCAAAATGGGGGTTCCTACATGCAAACCGAAGCATTGAGAACTTTATAAGTGTACCGACAGTTTATTAAAAAAAAAGATAGATTATAAAGACTGTAGCGTAACGTTAAGTTACATGTTTACATGCAGACTCAATCGGACGCAGTCTTTATAATCTAGCTATCTTTTTAATAAACTTTCTGTACACTTACAAAGTTCTCAATGCTTCGGTTTGCATGTAGGGACATACATACCTAAATACAAATAGCAAATAATACAACACAAACGCATCACATGGGCTGAAGGCTTAACTTACCTGACACGAAGTGTTCATTGCATAGTAAGGAGTGAGATGTGGGTGTCCAGTGATCTCTTCTAATGGCAGCTAACCACTTCTTTCTTCTATCCTTTTCTTTAGGTATATAATAGAATAACAATTCGGGGTTCCTCTTTCAGCTGTTGTTGCAGCCAACCGCACAACATATTGCAGGCATATTCAGACCGTCGGTCGCAAAGATGGCGGCGCAAAGCTACAGTGACGTCATGTGAATCGAATGAATAGACTTTAATTACGTTCATGGCTAAATTAGGGCTAAATGTGGTCCGAAACGGACGTGTGTCTTGGGCAAAATTTTGACCAAATCAGACGGACCAAACAAAGCCAAATTTTCAAAGTCTATTTTGGGCAAAATTTTGACCAAATCAGACGGACCAAACAAAGCCAAATTTTCAAAGTCTATTTTTGGGCAAAATTTTGACCAAAACAGATGGACCAAACAAAGACCAATTTTCAGCGTCTATTTTTGGCCTAAATGAAGGCCAGTTTGGGTGTCATCAGTAGTAGTAGGCATTGCAATTTTTTTGTGAATTGGTGTTATGGTGGTTGTATGTGTAGTGGTGAGTGTGATCTTGTCATTGAATTTTCTGGTCGATAAATTAGTAAAGTTGTAAGATTTGCCAACATCGACAAGGTTTATTTGCGCGTCCCATAAGGACAGTGTGATAGTGCCAGTCGCGTCCGCCAGGCAGCAGGTCTTTAGTTCAGTCATTTTCTCTTATGGTGACTGTTGTGTTGGAAATGTCCATTGTGTAGATCAATGCCTCCAGTTTGGCAATCTGTAATGAATAAAATGTTAATAATTGAAGTACATTATGTTCATTGATTAATAATAACAGTTTATTAATAAGTAATAAATGGAAAAAAAACATTTGGACAAGCAAAGTTATTGGGAGATTTAAATTATTATTATTTTTATTTAAATATTCATATATTTATATAGTAATTAATTGATATAGTAGATATGTGCTGGTATTTGGTAATGGGATCACTGCAGTCAATTTTAGTTGGCTAATACTCCCATCAATCAAAACTTTGCTGACAAGACATTGGCTGCTTTATCCAGGCTTTTATCCAGTCGAAAACTTGACAGTGCGAGATTGACAGGGTGCGGAGCCTGTAAGGCGCTACCTTACTGTCACTGTCCCTTACAAAGCCTGTGATTGAAGGAGTGAGAAGGGGAATGTCTCATTTGATTCGGAAGATTCTAAACTACGGGGGAGAGATGGCTTTTGTTGGAATACGGATTAGAATCGATATTTGATGCGAACTCTATCTCGAAAACGCTCATGCAAACAAAGGAGGATATTTCATTTTTTTCCCTATTTTTTCATTTTTTTCGATTAAAAAGTGGGATGCATTTTGAAGAGTACACCTTGCTACTCTAGGGTAAAGGTAGTGAAATAATAAAGACCTTTTTATGGATTATTAAGTGGATTATTAACAATATGAATTATATCGTTATAAAGGTAGTGAAATAATAAAGACCTTTTTATGGATTATTTAGAATCATCATTCATCAACATACAGTGAATCAGCTTGCAGTAGCCTATTCTTGTTCTGTTCCTTATTTATTAGGCAGGTGCTCATGGACAGTTTACAGAAATGAAATTGAGACATCTACACAGCTGTATTTGTTTACTAAATGAGCAATTATTTGTCTGTTTCCTACATCATATTGTTATGCCAGTGCAGTTTTGTGTGCCTCTTTGTCAGAGGACCCAATAATGCTGGACCTGATTGTGTCATTATGTTAAAAAAATCACCCTAGTTTCTCCTCATTTCTTGTTGAGCCAGGTAGCATCCCCAGAAGAGGACAGAGTCAGCGTGAGAGAGGAGAGCAGAGAGCAAGAGAGAGTCAGCATGAGAGAGGCGAGCAGGGAGCAAGAGAAGTACATAGATTACTTTGACCGTCCTGAGCCTTCTATGCTACAGAAGTTCTTAGATCACCACCCGCAACTGATTTCCAAAAACCCTGTAGTGCAGAAGGTATTCACGTGTAAACCAGCAGGAAGTGGCTCACATATTCCGAGAGACGTCATGCATTGTTTTGTTATGTGTGTATGGCTTTTGGGAAGACAACTGTCACCAGCATATTTATGACTGGAATGTCAGATTGGAGACATATGCACTAGCGCACAGAGGAGCATGAAATAAGTGTAGCACATCAAACCTGTGCCGAAGCTTTTTTCTTGAGGTGCTCCAAAGCAGACATCACCAGCATGTTAGCTGGAGGTCAGATGTCTACTCATAGAGAGCAGGTGAGAAAGAGACGGCAGGTGTTGGAGCGTGTAGTTGACGTTGTGAAAGTGCTTGGCAAAAGGGGGTTGAGCTACAGGCACAAGGAACATGAGGCAGCATATTCACTGGACGGTAACTCCATAGATCATGGTAACTTCTTGGAATTAATCATTTTGTTAGGGAAGTATGATATCTGCCTCAAAGAGCATCTCAATGATTGTATAGAGAAGAGCAAAAAATTGCACCAATCAAGTGGAACGAGGGGTAGACGGTCACTAATCACCCTACTTTCTAAAAACACTATTAATTCTACAGTTGATGCCATTGGGCATCTAATTAAAGAGTTCATTGCTAATGATGTCCGGAAAGCTGGAATGTTCTCTGTTCAGCTGGATACCACACAAGACATAACTACTCAGGATCAATGCTCAGTGATCTTGAGATATGTTACTGACACTGTGGGCCTTTCTCAATATGTGTTCTTGTCTGGACTTGTGTTCTTGTGAAACATCATCTTTTGTGGCCCAAGTACTTGCGTTCTTGTGGACTTGTGAAACGTCATCATTCGCTGCCCAAGTACCGTCCCAATACACAAGTTTGCATTTTGGCAAGAACGGTTAAAAATCCCGGAAGTGTTCTTGACACGCCCATTTTACAGAGGATGCATCGGTTGGTAACTTGTGTGAACTTGACGGCAGAAATATCCCAGCATTCATTTCAGCATTCAAGGAAGGAGAGGCAGGCAGAGGTGGAAAGAGTAATAAAATATTCTACTCAAGTAAAAGTACTATTACTACAATTTTTTTTTACTTAAGTACAAGTAAAAGTACCGGTCGAAAAATCTACTCAAGTAAAAGTAAAAAGTAGCTCATTTAAAATGTACTCAGAGTAAAAGTAACTGAGTTACTTTTTTAACAGCGGGGGTGGGTTGGGGAGTCCCCCGAGTAGGGTTGTAAAGGTATGAGATTTTCACAGTATGATAACCGACTAATATAATGGTATTAAACAATTATTAAATATAAAAACTGTATTATTAAATTAGGGTTATTATTATCATCAGTTAAAATGACAGTTACAGTAAATGGGATGAAAACAGTATTTTTGGAAACATTTGTTTTGTTTATTAAAATTTCAATAAAACATGTCTAATCAACTAATTTCAATAAATGATTATGAATTTGATTAAAGGAGTAGTTCACTTTAAAATGAAACCAGCCCATGATTTACTCACCCTCAAGCCATGTATATGACATTCTTCTTTCAGACGAAATTCAGAATTATATTAAGTCAAGTCACCTTCATTTATACAGCGCTTTAACAATATAGATTGTTTCAAAGCAGCTTTACAGAGATAATAGGATATTACAATAACAGAGAGTGTTTTGGCTTTACAGCCGCTCTAGAATAAAGTTATTGTCCAGCTAAAGTTAGTTTTTGATTCATTCATTTTTGACTGATTCATTCGTTGCGAAAAGCAAATTAGTTATTAACTTAGGGGCCGCTAACACGACAGCACTTTAACAGAAAACAGAAAACTTTAATGTGTTCTGGCCGTTCATTTGCACGACAACAGTGTTTGGAGCTCGAGAATGTAAACCTTGAAATAGGTTACAAGGTGCAAGCTTTAAACAAATTTGAAAAACACTATCATCTCTGTGTAAACTTCAAAAACGTGAATCTGTGAAAACGCTGACGGCGTGCACATGCGTATTACGTGCATGCACATGCGTGTGCATGCGAGTAGTCTTTCTTTACAAATTTACCTCACCAAATTACTTGTCTGGCCTGCATAATACAAAAAAAATATTTGTCGCTTCCGCGTATCCATGCGAACTGGAATCATTTTGATAATGTTTTATCTGTACAGAGGTGAAGGAAGCCTCTGATATTAATAAACACCCTGACGCTTCCTAGCTTGATAATGGCTGTGGATTGCAACCATCAGTTTGAAGCTCATAAAAGTGCATCTATCCATCATAAAAGTGCATCCATCCATCCATCCATCATAAAAGTGATCCACACGGCAACGGGGGGTTAATAAAGGCCTTCTGAAACAAAACGTTGAGTTTGTGTAAGAAAGATATTCATATTTAAATCTTTATGAAGTAAAATAACTAGCTTCCGGCCAAACGAACATATGTATTCGACTTAAATCTAAAGCGCAACTTATGCGAGTAATGCGACGTACTGCTGAAATTTATGCTACGCCAGGACGCACTACACTACTTCTGACGTCATGAGTTGCATAAGATCCGTTTTAGGTGTAAGTAGACTGCGTATGGCGTACTTTTTTGAGCTTTAAACTGATGGTTGCAATCCACTGCCATTATAAAGTGTTTATTAATATAACTCCGATTGTATTCGTCTGAAAGAACAAAGAAGAAAGTTATATAGCCTACACCTAGGATGGTTTCAGGGCTGATAAATCATGGGGTAATTTTCATTTTCATTTTAACTACTCATTTAACAACTTATTTTTTATCATTAATAATTTATTAAAATGTTCAAGAACAATAGACTTCTATGAAATGTATTTAATTCAGAAAAATCCTTTTTGTTTTTTATGATTTAAAACAAATATATTATCCAAAACGGTGGTAATCAAATAAAAGTTTAACACATTTTTTCATCCTTTTATTTTTTGGCAAAGTGCTGCAAAACAGATTTACTCAATTAAACCATGGACAAAAATCCTTAAATAATGTTTAAATAATCTGTATTATTATTGTTGTTGTTAATATTATTATGAGAAGTACATTCTATTGTAGGCCCACAACAGTTATGTCATCATTTCTTCGTAGTTAAACCAAACTTTTATTTTGATGTGTTGTAATGAAGTCCTGTTTCAGAGTGTAGGCTATTTGACAAGGTTTTTCTCAAAGGTCATTCTCTCAGAGCAGCTCTGGAGATGTTCATGTTTTCATGTTCTCATATTGTTTGTGAGATGCTGAAAACACTATTAGCGCGTCGCGTACTTGAGTATGTAGTAGACGAAACGGCTCGTCTCATTTGCACTGATTCACACAGACACGCAGATTATACATTTATATAGCAGTCTCTTGTGCTTTAATATATAGACTACAGACCATGTCGCAATTTGATTTATTGTAGGCTACAGCTTTACTTTCATGTGTTCATGTGTTTCATGGATGGTGTTCCCGAACACGTTCTATGTGTTTCCTTCTTTTGCAGCCAATTTTTTTGCGTCCACAATTTTTGCAAAATGAATAGGCTATGCTCAAGCCTCGAGGACAACCACGCGTTCGTTTTTCTATATCCAAAGTATCCCCATACTTACCAGGGGTTTGCCTCACGTGTGTGTGTAAAGAATCTGTATTGTCCGTCTCCATATTTTTTGTGGTTTTTACGTGTCTGTTCTCCCGCCCGTCAATCAATCAATGCTGAGCACGAGCGCGCGCGCTGTTTTAACCATAGTAGGCCTATGCTAGTTCATTTTTTTAATAATGTTTTTTTTTTTTACTCAGTAACGCATATGTTTTAAAATGTAGCGAATTACAATACTTTAAACAAAACATACTTAAGTAAAAGTAAAATTACAGATTTTAAAAACTACTTAAAAAAGTAGAAATACACAAAAAAACTACTCAATTACAGTAACGCGAGTAAATGTAATTCGTTACTTTCCACCTCTGGAGGCAGGTCAATACAATAAGTCGTTTTTCTACAATTTCGTATGCTATTTCATCACTAAATGCACTTCTGAGAACATTTAATGTGAGAAATCAACTGTGTAGATTTCAAATATTGGCATTTTTACGAAAATTTATGGCGAATCGAAAATATGCTCAAACGTTTTCGGAAGTGAGAATCTCCATAAGCGCCTGCGGGTGTTAAGTTAGCTAGCGAGCCAACCGGCCAGTCTGCTCACAGACTTGTTTTACCCCACAGTCAAGAGACCATTGCAGCAGACGACAGCGGAGCAATAATGGCAGAAGAAAGACAGATCCACAACTGTAAGAAAGTTTTACTTTTCGTACCGCTGTTATTATGTAATTGCATTCTGAATAATGTGATAAAGCCTGGCTGTTATCGTCAATAATTCTCGTTATGTTTGGGTACTGTAGACGGCGTCTGTGCGGGGGTATTATTGCGCAATACCAGCAAGAACACATCGTCTCAAACGGTCAGCAGCGTTCTGTGTGCTTGTCACCTTGTGAGTTCATTCTTCCAAGAACAACTAGCAAGAGTGTTCTTGCCAAGAACACAAGTCCGTTCTTTGCATTCTTGGTTTTGAGAAACACCCTGTGCATGAGAGGCCTGTGGCTTTAGTGAGGTGTCAGGCATCCACTGGGCAATATTGTCAACCTACTCTCAAAGGTCTTGGAGCGCCTAGGTTTAGACAAGGCCCTATGTATAGGCAATTCAACTGATGGGGCATCCAGTATGCAGGGCCAATACAAAGTATTTTCCGCACTTATGACCTCCCAGTCTCCCACTCATGTGCATGTGTGGTGCTACTGTATGCACATGTACTCAATCTTGTGCTTGCTGACACTACTCAGACAGTCATTGAAATTTGAACACTGTTGTAAAGACCACCCATTGGCCCAACGACAGAAATCCAACGGTATGGGCGAAGGGATAATGCGTGTATGTCTTTTCAGCGCTCCAGTGAAGTTCACTTAATTTATTGGAATTTAGTTTCAATATTACTTTAGCTTTACGCTTAATCTGACTCCAATTTCAAATGAGAATCAAATTTAGATTGTGTTTCTTATTAGAAAATAATCATAAATATTATGATTTAATTTAGATCTTTCTGAGTATCCAAATTTTCAATTATTCTTTCATTATGGACCCAATACTGCACAGAGTCACACGCCCCGGGTTTACGTGTTTCTCACGGACACAAACTTGTCAGTTCTGAAATAGTCAGTGGATGAAGGGTTTGCTTATACCTCTGAAGTCGGTTGCCTACTGCTCACTCGTACAAAAAAGTGTTGTTTATTTTAGCCACTTCCATACAACTTGCTAAATCAGTGATAGACAGAAATCAAAAGGTCTTTAGATGACGTGCCTACTGCTCCGTTCATACATGTGCCTTTAGTTTGACCTATCCTAACTATGATTTGCGGTAGCACCAGCCTGCTTATAATCGACTAAAATAATGATTTCAGAATAAATCAAGATGTAACATTCATTTGTCAGGTAAAAAATGTATCATGCCAATTACACAAGTAAATGATTAAAAGCCAATTCAGAAATAAGAAATACATGACATCAATTACTCAAAGATGACTCTAAAAGTAAGCAATGCATTCCTTTCAGAGACACACAGTGGTGTGTCAGTGCTTTCCAACGGGAAAACACAGAAACAGCACTGTATGTTGTTTTTTTTCCTGGTTACAGGTTCCCAAAGACTGCTCTGTCACCTACCCTTAAATAACCAGACCAGAACAAAAGGGTTATACAAATATTTTTTTAATATTTAAAACCTGGTTTCAGGGGAGAGGGGAGATGTCAGGATTTGTACAGAGGACCCAAAAGCAGAGGTCAATGCAATAATAGAGTTTATTCTCCGTAACTAGTAACAAAGGAGACTGCTGTCAGCAGACGCAGATCTGAATTCAACACAAAATAATAAAGCTTGACTGAAGAACAGCAGGAGCGGAGAATCCAGTCCAAGTGAAGTAGCGAGCAGCAATAGAGCACAGTCCCCGAGCCAGGTGGAAGAGACACTCAGATGGCTGGTAAGGTGGAGAACCACAAACAGCGGGTAACTGGGCAGAGAACAATGTTAATGCTCCAACAAATAACTCAGGACAGGACAGGACAGGACAGGATGAAGTAACTTCTCATGAGAGATGATTCGGGTAAGATAGCCAACGAAGAGACAGAGCGAAAGCTCAACGTTCAACAATAATCTGGCAAGGAAGCAGAGAAAACAGTGACTAGAAGTAGCAGAGTGAATTAGGGAAAAGAGGGAACAGGTGAGAAAAGGATCAGCGTAAGTGCTGATTACTATGAGGAACAGCTGCGGGTAGAGTGAGCGAGAGAAAACATGAATGGGAATGCGTATGTGTGTGTGTGTGCGCAGCGCGAGCGCTGATATGATGAGGATCAGCTGAGTGTGTGTGAAAGAGGAGGAAAACAGAGAGAAAGATACCCGGATCATAACAGGAGAATTATCAGATATCTTGAAGAGATATCACCCAAAGAGGAGAACAGGTCTCCTAAGTTCTCAATCTTTCTAATAGTACCAATGACTGCAATGAAATTTAACATTTAAATTTTAATTCTATAAAATGTTCATCAGAGAGTCTTTTGGTGAGACAAGATGGTGGGCCAAACATGAGGCACTCAAAAAAGTTTTTGGACATTTTGGAAAGCCAGAGAATGGCCTTTTCACTGATGTATTGTTCACACTGGAAGCCATCGAAAAGAAGGTGCATGAAAAGCCAACTGTACGTGCCAAAGCACAAGGCTTTAAAGAGGGCCTTCATAAATATGAAACCGTGTTAACTGCACAGATATTCCTCCGAATATTTGACCAAACTACTCCACTCTCCAAGTTCCTCCAGACAGAAAGGATGGACTTCCTCTCTGCCCATCGAATGATGATTGCCACACAAGAAAGCCTCAAACGCATAGCAAGGGATTTCTCAAGTGTGAAGGCAGCGGCGGACACGTTTGTGAAATGGGCAAATAAAAACATTGAAGAAAGGGAGGAAGGAACAGACATTGAGGTAGAGACTGCATTGCCTCAGAAAAGAGCAAAGAAAACAAAAAGCAGGGCTGA
>JALDPO010000045.1:50000-99000 GCA_023718395.1 Leucaspius delineatus
GTGTCATGGACAGCATTTTTGTAGTGCACTGCCTGTGCCAAGTCAATGGTTTCTTTCTGAAGAACCTTTTGAAACCCTTCAGTGATGCCAAGCAACTTTTTGAACACAACCAACAGGTAGACCACAGGGAGTTTAGATATTTTGAAAGCAGACCCAGTGCTGTTGGTGTTTTGATCATCTGGAGGGATTTCATGACGGCAGGAAAATTCTTCAGGAGTGCATTAACAGAGCGCAACTGACATGACCATCGGGTGTTTGATATTTGTGCAAGCTCTCCCTGCTCAATGTGGAGCTCTTTCTGAATGGCAGCAAACTGATCATGGTTGACTATAGACACACTGTAAAAAGAGTAGAGGTTCTCAAGTAGATCAAAATAATCACTGGCTTCAGGAATGGCCTTGCAAGTATGGCAAAGGACCAGGTTTAGGTCATGTGCATAGCAATGCACATAGACAGCCTCTGGATGCTTTTCCCGGAAACGAGCTTGCACTCCTCGAACAGATCCACTCATCACTGCTGCACCGTCATATGTTTGAGCCACCACTTTCAGTTCAGCAATGTCGTTTGAGACAAGAACTTGCTCGACAGCATTTGTGATTGCTTCTGCACCATAGCCATCCAGTTTCTGCAAGCAAAGAAATCTCTCCTTGATGTCACCTTCCAGTGAAACGTATCGCACACAAACAGCAAGTTGTTCTGTGTGCCCATCCTTAGCTTCGTCTGCCATTACTGCATACATCTTGGATTCCTTTACTTCTTTAATTATTTGTGCTGTGACCTCCATGGAGCAGCATCCAATGAATTCATTTTGAGAAGGTGACAGGTATGTAGTATTGGCAGGAGCTTTGTATCCCTGCAGGAAAGGGTCAAACTTTTGCAGCAGCTGCATACATTCAATGAAGTTCCCTTTGTTAGGGCTGTCATCCGTTTCACTGTGGACACGAAAGGGAATGCCCTGTTTGCCTAGAAAGGCGGTAACTGAAACAATGCGGTGGAGATACTCCCTTCTTTCGCTAATCTCAGCAACACTAGCAGCTTGTAACTGCTCAGCAACGTCACCATGAATCTTGCTTGCTTTGTAGCTCATCCATGCCACCATGGAGGCCTTGTGTAACACAGTCTTCTCATGGTCCCTAAACGAATCTAAAGCCCTCTTCCAGTTGGTGTAGCCATTAGAGGCCAGACCGTCTTTGTTGAGCCTACCTTCCTGCTTGCTGAACAATCTGCAGCAGAAACAGAAGGCGGAATTTTGGCTCACTGAATATTCAAGCCATTTAAAAGTGTTGTACCAGCTCTTCTGAAAGGACCTCTTCTGAAGTCCAAAATGGTTGGAAGGAAACTGGACATCTTTAACTTGCTTTGGACCTGTGTCTGGGCTTCCTAAATCTGTCTCTTTAGAGCTCTCTCCTGTCTTTCCCTCATCTCTCCTCCCTGGCTCGTCTGTAAAGCAACAGTAAACGACAAGTTCAAGCCCTCTACTTTTATCTATCCACAGCAACTCTGTCAACTGTATTCTTCTTCTGTTTTATTGTCTATATTAGTTTACAATTATTTATTTTGTACTTGTTATGCCATGTGTCTAATTAAATCCTCCTATATACATAAATGTATTTTGATTATTATTACCACTGCTAGATACAATTTCCATTCTTGCCTAGTATAAAATCTAAATTTGAAAAGGCAATATCACCATTATAACCTAGATCCTGTAAATATTAATGCAACTTACTGAATGTCCTTTCTTACATGGCCATGTTTACTATTTACATATTGTCTGTGTACTTTTTGTTCTGTATTTGAATTTTACCCTTAAATTATATTATAACTGCCGGGAGCAGTTGTCGTTCTTAAAATTATTATAAGCAGCAGCCCACCTTGTTGCTTGTTGCTCGCTTGATATTTCTGCTTATTATTAAAAGTAAAGTATGGTAGACTGGGGCAATCTTAACTGCTTGGTAACCATGGTAATATGGGTTAGGAACTGATTTAGGAATAAGGCCATTACAGATATTTTCCTAACTTAAGATAGGAAAAGTGAATTACAGAAGCTTCCTAACTTTGTAAAATCTTAAATAAACTCTGCTAACTTTAGGAACTGTTAAGCTGTCCTAATTTTTACTTTTCCACCAGATAGTGTTTAATAACTCGTTTACATGGCTGCTCTTTCACCCACCTAATCTGTCATTTATTTTTGTTTTGATAATAAATGGAGCCAGCCTCCAAAAGTGAAACCTGTCCTGTGATTTTTTTTTATTTTTTTTTTGTTCTTATACATGAAGTGTTTGTTGTCTTTACATTAAAATAATAATGTTTCATATAATCTAGAATATATATGGAATAAATAGCATTCAATACAAAATGAGTATCTCTCATATTAAAATCGAGTTTTTAAAAGCATCTGCATCCATTGTTTTTCCTGACAGAGCTGGTGTCATGCCATCCTTATAACGATATAATAATTCGTTATAACGACGACTTATTTGTTAACTTACCTCGTTTTAATAAATCGTGGACACGTTGAACTAATTCCCTCCCTCATTTTGATTTAATGAATTACAACATGGCCACAATATAGTAAAACAAGGGAACGTACGTGCTGAGGTATTATTAATTCGTGACCTCGAAACAATATTCACCTGAATATTCACCAATTCACACAAATATAACTTTAGCATTCGTTACTTAATCAATAGTATCAAACTGTTTTTCTTACCTGTGAAAATAGCTCTTCAGTGACGGCCAACTTGTGTTCTCGTACAGCCTTTAATCCCTTTTGCAAAGAAATGGCCGTTTTAGTCTTTTATTAAACAGGCCTATTATATTTTAAAAGCGTTTTTTAACGAGCAGTTAAGCAGCTTCTTCTTCAGTCAAAGGGAAAATAACAAAACAAAAAACTCTTTATTACTGCCACCTGCTGTTAGCCTAGACAGACACTCTCCAAGCTCCTCTACCCAGTATCAAACAATTTTTTAATAAGCATGAACAATTTCCGACTTTAAACAAATACCCATTTAAATGCTTATGGTGTTTGCTTTGTAAAAATGTGCAGGGAGACTTTAGATTTTAAAACGGTGTCTCGATAGGCAATGTTTTCTCAGTCAAATCATAAAATTTCCTATTGATTCAATAGAACGCGTGAGCTCACTAGGGAATACCAATATGGCGGCGCGGTATGGAGGTAGATTTGTGTCTTTATTATTCAATCAAAAAAAAGGTTGCTTCAATCAAAAAATATATTTTCAATCAAAAAAACCCGTTTCAATCAAAGAAAAAAAGTGTTTGAATGCAAAAATATATTTGAGACTCAAAAAAATGCATTTGAACACTATTTTTTTTTGCTTGAAAATGTTTTTTTTGATAGAAGTGAAGGTTCTCTTACGAGAGTCCTCTCGTACTGCGTTTTATCAAAACGCTACGGGAAAAGTCTCTTTTCACGAAACACTGAAGCAAAAATTATCCTTTAATTTTCATATATGTAAAACGCGTTGCGGCAGCAGCAGACAGCTATGGCGAGACGGCTTGTTCGCTCATTGGCTGCTCTGCGGCAACTGCTTAAGCCTATCGAGCGAGGCCTGAGATGACATCAGGCCAATGAGGGCGCTTCGCGCCCTCCTCGCCACTTCCCGCCGAAACGGGCGTGGCTTACCTCTATAAAAGGAGCTCGAGAAGGCTGACTCACTTGATTTTAATCTCTTCAGCGAAGCGCACGCATCGCTGGATCACGGAAGCAGCGTCGTTGAAGCAAGCACATCAGCGGGACGAGCCCTCGAAGCTGCTGGCCAACGCCGCCTTCTACAGCCGTACCTGCTGCGCTTTCCGGCGCCTATATCCTTTCATTGCCTTTGTGTGTGTGTGTGTGTGTTTCCTGCATCACTCACCCCTAAAAGAGCTGCGTCTTTTTTAAGATGCCTTCTTGCGGCTCGTGCCGAGCCCCACTCACCGAGGGAGACAAGCACGTCATCTGTGTTTCCTGCCTGGGTGAGGACCATGCAGCGCTCGCGCTCGCTGACGGCGGATGCCCTCACTGCGAGCTTTTGCCGATGGTGACTCTGAGGACTCGCCTGGCATCCTTTTCCAAGCCTGCATTCACCGCCGCGATGCCGCGCCGTAAAAAGCGCCGCTCGCAGCGGGTCCCGGAACCCGCTCCAGCCCGACCAAGCTCGCCGGTTCGCCCGCCAGCTTCACCGGCCTCTCTCGAATCACTTCCTGATGCTCAGCGCCCGCAGTCTGCCGCCGCTTCATCAGAGGAAGTCGGTTCAGAGGCCGCGTCGGGGGAAAAGGATTCCTGCTCTCTGGTAGCTTCAGGCAGCGAGGATTGGGCGAGCTTTGAGGACCTCGCGCCTCCTGCCCGCAAGCCCTCAACGAGAGCCAACATTGAGAAGGAGCTCATGCGAGTACTCGCGCTGGCCGCGGCGAGCCTCGGCCTCGAGTGGTCTGCACCGGAGCCCCCCTCTCGAACCCGGCTGGATGGTAGCTTCCTCCCTGGTGAGCGCACTTCTCCGGAATCTAAGCCCGCTCCTTTTCTTCCTGAGTTACATGAAGAAGTTGCGAAGGCTTGGAACGCGCCCTTCTCTGCGCGGACGCGCTCATCTGTCTCACCCGCTTTTTCCTCCCTGGATAAGGCCGGAGACCGAGGCTACCTCTCTCTTCCGCCGGTGGAACAGGCGATAGCGACCCACCTTTGCCCGCCCTCTGCTGGACGGCGGGCTAAACCGGTGTTGCCTTCTAAAGCCTGCCGCATGACGTCGACGCTGCTCGCGCGAATCTTCTCCGCCGCTGGGCAGGCCGCGTCATCGCTACACACCATGGCTACGCTGCAGATCTACCAGGGTGATCTCCTCCGTAAACTGGACGAGATGGGACCTGACGCTATCTGCATCGCGGATTTAAGGAGCGCTTCAGATCTCACGCTCCGAGCTACTAAGGCCGCCGCACAAGCCATGGGACGCTGTATGGCTTCCGCCACTGTCGCTGAGAGACACTTATGGCTGACGCTCACGGAGATGGCCGATTCCGAGCGCACTGCGTTTCTCGATGCCCCGCTGTCTTCCACCGGCCTTTTTGGTTCTTCTCTCTCCGAGTTCGTGGAGAGATTTACCGAGGCCCAAAAAGCGTCTCAAGCCTTCAAGCACTTCCTGCCGAAGCGCTCCGGTTCTGCAGCGGGTCGTGACAAACGGACCCCGCGGAGCTCTCAGCCTCAGCCCCCGCCTTCGGCCGCCTCATCGCAGCAGCCACAGCAGCGCAGCTCGAGGCCCCGCTCTCGGTCCAGCGCCCGGCGCCCCTCCTCGCGCGGGCCGCGATCGAAGATCGTGGTAAAGCCTGAAGTGCCGAAGAAGTCCTAGCAAGCCTAGGAAAGCGCAGGTGTGTGAGTCCCGTTGCGGCCGGCCTCCCACCCAAGCGCCCCACTGTTTCAGTCCCAAGATTTGCGACTGTTCCAGTGTTTTCTGCAGAGAGCAAGCCCGCACTGCTGCCCGCTTGCCTGCACACAAAAGCCGTTTCACGGCTACCCAGATAAATCTCAGAAAGAGTGTATTTTCTGGTGTCCCGGCCACGGCCGATGGTGCTATAAATGTAGTCTCGATGCCCACTCCTCAGTGCCCATCACTACACATAAGCACAGCCCTACACTTAGGGCCCGCGCACATAAAATCGACTCAGGTCGATTGCGCTTCCAGCATAGTGAGAGTGCCCACTTCCCAGTGCCCACGAACACTATGTCTAACACATCACAGGCTCTCTGTAAAAACGAGAACTGTGAGCGCGCGCTCTGCTCAGGCAGACGCCGCGCCCAAAGCAGTAAATGTGCCCGCTCCCAGCCCACATCTACTCGCTCACATGGGTCCTATGAGACTTTCTCAGTCCTCCCTCACTCAGCTAAGCACTGTAGCGAGGTCGAGGATGAGCGTCTCGCCCGCTGTATTAAGCGCGCGCCCCGCCTCAAATGCCACAGGCATAACGCCTATGTTTGTATCCCCCGAAGCGCCTCTGTCGCACGGCGATCAGAGCGCGCTCCGTATCCAGCCCCTAGCCAGCCATGCAGATGCATGGGCAGCGCTCCCAGGGGTTTCGGACTGGGTGCTAGGCATTATAAAGAGAGGCTTCTCGCTACAGTTTTGCCGACGCCCTCCCCGCTTCACAGCGCGCGTCGAGACTACGGTTTCGTTGGAAGTAGCTCACTTACTTCGAGCCGAAATATCAAAACTGATAAGCAAAGGGGCGATAGAGCGCGTTTCCCCAGCTCTAAGCGAAGGGGGACTATACAGCAGATACTTTCTAGTCCCCAAAAAGGACGGCAGTATCAGACCCATACTGGATCTAAGACGGCTGAACAGAGTATTAGTGAAACGCAGTTTCAAAATGCTCACAACCAGCAAAATTCTCGCGCACGTTCGCCGAGAAGACTGGTTCATGTCGATAGATCTGAAGGACGCGTATTTTCAAATACAGATAGCGTCACACCACAGGCGATACTTGAGATTCGCCTTCGAGGGTCAGACATACCAGTATACAGTCCTGCCATTCGGCTTGTCCCTAGCACCTCGTACATTTACGAAATGCATGGACGCAGCGCTCGCTCCTCTCAGACTCAGAGGCATGCGAGTGCTGAACTATTTGGACGACTGGCTGATCCTAGCTCAATCACGATCACAGCTCGTGGAGCACAGAACCATTTTACTCGATCACCTCGAGAATCTTGGTATCACAGTCAACTGGACGAAAAGTTCATTGAACCCCAGTCAAACGATTTCGTTTCTGGGTGTCGTTCTGGACTCACAGTCTATGACAGCGCGGCTGTCACCACAGCGCGCGCTGGCCATTCAGCGCGCGGCGAGGGCTTTTCGCCGCGGCGCTGTCACCCCGCTCAGGAAGTTTCAAAGGATGCTGGGTCTCATGGCCTCAGCATCGTCAGTTCTCCGGCTGGGCTTGCTCCGCATGCGCCCGCTGCAGTTCTGGTTGAAAGCGCGGGTACCGCGCAGAGCGTGGGCGACCGGTCGATTACGCCTCAAGGTCGATCACAGCTGTGTTTTCAGCCCTGACGCCTTGGACGGCGGACGACTGGTACCAATCAGGTGTAAGCCTGGGGACTTCCTCGAGAGTGAGGATGGTGTCTACAGACGCATCCACCTCGGGATGGGGAGCTCTGCTCGAGGGCAGACCGTTCTTCGGCCTGTGGTCGGAACGAGAAAAGCTCCAACACATAAACTGCCTAGAAATGCTGGCAGTGCACAACGCGATGACGCGTTTTTGTCCCCGCATCAAGGACGAACACGTCATAGTCCGCTCGGACAACATGGCTGTGGTGTCCTACATAAATCGCCAGGGCGGTCTGAAATCCTTATCCCTGTACAGGCTGGCGAAACGCCTCCTATTATGGGCTCAGCACAACTTACGCTCGCTGAGAGCAGTGCATGTACCTGGGCTTCAGAATGTGGGCCCAGACAGACTGTCCAGGAACAATGTTCCCCCGGGCGAATGGTCTCTACACCCACAAACAGTCCGGCTGTTGTGGGAGAGATTCGGCAGAGCGGAGGTGGACCTCTTCGCGTCCCGCGAAAACGCGCACTGCCCCGCATTCTTTTCAAAAACCGACAGCGCGCTGTCCCGAAGGTGGCCGCGCTGTCCGTTATACGCTTTTCCCCCCGTCTCCCTCCTGCCACAGGTGCTGGAACGGGTCAGGGAAACGAAATGCCCAGTCCTGCTTGTAGCTCCGTTCTGGGAGAACCAGATATGGTTCCCAGTGCTTATGCAGTTGACAGATATCGATCCATGGCCACTGCCGCTGAGGAGAGATCTCCTCTCGCAGGCCGGAGGCTCGATTTGGCACCCACACCCGGAACTATGGTCCCTTCATGTGTGGGCGCTCAACGGATACCCGTTGGTCTCACAGAGGGAGTCGTGAATACCATCACTCAGGCTAGAGCGCCGTCGACACGGCGGCTTTATGCTTCGAAGTGGTCGGTTTTCTCCGGCTGGTGTACAGCTCGGAGCATTTCACCCCTCGAGTGTGAGGTAACGGAGGTTCTCTCCTTCCTACAAGAGCTGTTGGATAAGGGCAGATCCCCTTCCACGCTCAAAGTGTATGTGGCGGCTATTTCAGCGTTCTCTGGTTCAACGCTGGGTCAGTCGCTGGGAAGGAATGATTTAGTCATCCGCTTCCTCAGGGGAGCTAGGAGACTGAATCCACCTAGACCTCCTTCAGTTCCTTTGTGGGACCTTTCTACGGTCCTAGCGGCCATGAAAGATGCCCCTTTCGAGCCTATCCAGTCTATTAGCCTCAAACACTTGTCTTTCAAAACAGTGTTTTTGATGGCTCTCGCTTCAGTGAAGCGCATAGGCGACCTGCACTGGCTGCCCTGCCGGCATCAAGTGAGGAAGGGGACTCGAGTTTTCTTTGCCCTGTTAGGGCTTTAAGAGCTTATATGTCCCGCTCTGCTGTCTTCAGACAGACAGAGCAGCTCTTTGTCTCGTTCAGTGGACGTTCCAAAGGAATGGCTGTTTCGAAACAAAGTCTATCCAGATGGATAGTTGACGCCATAGCGCTGGCTTATACTGCCAAAGGCATTCCATGCCCGTTGGGAGTCAGAGCGCACTCCACGAGAAGCGTGGCTTCTTCGTGGGCTTGGTCCAGCGGGATTTCCCTACAGGATATATGTACGGCGGCGGGCTGGGCCTCGCCGTCTACATTTATGAGGTTTTATAACCTAGAGGTTCCCGCCTTGCAGGCTAAGCTTTTGTCGGTGTAATCCGTTCAGCCGTCCAGTCAGACCGCTGAAACTCACGCGCTATGCGCTACCGACTATCTTGGGCAGAACTGTGTAAGACCCACATTTCCACATTAGTTCAGGCTCCCTACCCTGTCTATGTGATGTTATACTTGCGTCTGTGGACATGTCTATTCTACGACGCTACAATTTAGGGAATCAAGGCTCCCACCCTTATTCCCTGACTCTGTGTGAGTCAATCTGGTGATTATGCACTGTATGCCTGAAATAGCTTCCGGTGATCAGTGTTTTTATCCCAGCACGCACGGCGTTTTGCAAGGGGTTCCCGTAGCGTTTTGATAAAACGCAGTACGAGAGGACTCTCGTAAGAGAACGTACTCGGTTACTAACGTAACCTCGGTTCTCTCTAGAAGAGGGAACGAGTACTGCGTTCTCTGCCGTGCGTACGGTTCACTCTGGTTCGCTTCGGCGATCAAAATCAAGTGAGTCAGCCTTCTCGAGCTCCTTTTATAGAGGTAAGCCACGCCCGTTTCGGCGGGAAGTGGCGAGGAGGGCGCGAAGCGCCCTCATTGGCCTGATGTCATCTCAGGCCTCGCTCGATAGGCTTAAGCAGTTGCCGCAGAGCAGCCAATGAGCGAACAAGCCGTCTCGCCATAGCTGTCTGCTGCTGCCGCAACGCGTTTTACATATATGAAAATTAAAGGATAATTTTTGCTTCAGTGTTTCGTGAAAAGAGACTTTTCCCGTAGCGTTTTGATAAAACGCAGTACTCGTTCCCTCTTCTAGAGAGAACCGAGGTTACGTTAGTAACCGAGTACGTTTTTTTGTTTGAAGCAACTTTTTTGATTGAAGTATTGTTGTTTTGTGTTTGGGCCATATTATGGGTAGGACATTTGTGTCTTTATAATTCAATCAAAAAAGAAGTTGCTTCAAACAAACAAAACATATTTTCAATAAAAAAATCACTTCAATCAAAAAATAAACCTTTTCAATCATAGAAAAAATGTTTTTGAATGCAAAAAAATATTTGAGATTCAAAAAATTGCACTTGAACACTTTTTTTTTGATTGAAAATGTTTTCTTTGATTGAAGTAATCTTTTTTGTGTTTGGACCATGTTATGGGTAGGACATTTGTGTCTTAATTATTCAATCCCAAAAAAGTTGCTTCAATCAAAAAAAAAACATTTTCAATCAAAAAAAAATAATTTCAATCAAAGAAAAAACTGTTTAAATGCAAAAAAAAAAAAAATCATTTGAAGTGTTTTTTTTTTATTGAACTTTCTTTTTTTTTTAATGAAGTGAAAAAAGTTTTGAAGTCGTTTTTTTTTAAAATCATTTTGACACAAACGTACCGCAGTGGGGGCGGGTGCTTCCCCATTGGTCAGACATGCTTGAGTGACAAGTGTCTACACCAACGACGTCTTTCTGACAAGCAAGTCATGGTCGCCACTCGCCAGCGAGCCAGGAAGCAGTGGTGGAGTTGTTGGTAAGTAGATAAAACCGTATTAAAATGATTGGTGTCACGTTATTAGCCTACTCTGTTTGATATTTCGATTAAACATACAGCTTGCTAACTTAGCTCACGTTGACTAATTTGTGTGATGGTGTTAGATATCTGACGCCTCATATTGTCAGGCAGGCTAGCAGGGTGCGCTAACGGCTAATTGAATTGTTTATTTCACTTAAGTAACGTTACAGAGGCTTGCTATGTGCTAGTGCTATATTGTGTTATAATACGTAACGTCATTAGTGGTCAAACAACAGTCCACAGGCCAACTGTTGCCCACAGCGCTGCCTGTTTAGCAGCAACAGGTCATGCAGAGCCTGAGTCTATCTTCTCACACAGCCCACAGGATTACAGCTATTTGACCGTCCCGCTCTCTCTCTCGCTCACGGGTAGTGGTCTCCCCACCATCACAGTCAAATGCTCGCAGACACAGAGGCAGATGCTGTTATTTTGAGAGCGGGGCTTACATATGCCGTCCCGTACGGAAAATAATGTTGCATACCACCGGTAACATGAATATATATTCCGTTGCTCGGTGCGCAAACTAGCTGTGTCAGGCATTATTTATAAGTAGCCTAATGTCCTGCACAACTCCACATGGAAAACTGGCAGTTCAATGAAGTGATGCTTATTGTCTGACATAGTGTACAAGTAGTTACTAGCTTAAAGTATTGTGCCAATAATGATCCTTCTGGTAAATTTGGCATTCAGTTGAGACACAAAAGCTCTTAGTTTAATGAAAATCTTTGGAAAAGAAGACAAGATGGTTTGTTTAATTAGTATTCATTTATTTAGATTTCTAATATCATATAGTATTGTCCTGTCAACCCATTACAAGTCTTGCCTTATTCAGTGTTGATTTATTGACATGTTTATGTAAGATGTTTTATTAGAAGGTGTGTGAGTGAAAGTTGTCTGAAGTTGTATTTTTCTATTTTATTGCAATGCTGATTGATAATGTAGGACTCTGGTCCTGGCTTGGCCTAAGTTTTGGTGTCTCTAGGTGCTGTGCTCTGTAGGCATGACACATTAATTTCTTTATGTGATACTTTATTTTTTGCATCAAATTATTTGAAGTATTGATAAGCAGTATTGATATCGATACAGGTATTGCTGCACTCTCAATTATAACTGCTCAATAGTGTCGTATGGTTACTTTTATTATACAAGCCATCAATTTTGATGGCTTGTTAGTGTAACCGTTAAGCATAATGGCATTAATGCTATATATAGCGTACATTTAGCCAGATATTTTTTATTTTGTTTTTTTTTTTTTTTAAAGTAGCTAACTAGCTAAAGCCTTAAGTAGCTGAAATTAAGTTGTCTCGTGTCTCTGTCTGCAGCAACACACACACACACACACACACACACACACACACACACACACACACACACACACACACACACACACAGACAACGATAGCTACCTACATTAAAGGTCACAAGGTCATATGCAAGTAAATCACAGACATTGTGGGGAGTCTGGGTACGCTACATGAGCGACCTACAATCTGTGCAATTTATGCTTGTTCTACTAGTGCAGCTTACTCCCCCCCGCTTTTGGTAATTTTTCTAAAATCACGTTTTGCTTTCAAATCAACTGAGCTGCACCAATGTCAATGTCATCCATCAAACTGAATATGAAACTTTTTCACCATTTTCTTGCATTTGACTATGCTTAACTAAAGATGGGGACACCAGTCAGCCTGATGAAGAAGACAATGGAGCACCGCTCTCGGTTCCTCGAGTGATGCAGTGGCTCACGGGGCAGGCTCACAGACACATGCTGGTCTCAGAAAGGGAGAATTTCAAAATCACAGTCCTGTTCGATCACACTTGTCTTGAACGCATGCCAAAGCACACAGTGTGCTACCCTGTTGTGAGTGCATGCAGCACCACTATAACATTCCCCACAGCACATCTGAAAGATAGTGATGCATTTAAGTCCAACCTTGAAATTGCAATCCGATATGGTTCCAGGTTTGATAGAGTTTAACTTTTTGTTTTACTAAACCTGATGTGTTTAGTCAGTTAATTTTAGTTCAACCCTGATCCTCTCAGACTACTAGTAATCACCACTCCTGCAAAATGTCTCCTGTTGTCTGCTGGGTGTTCTGTTATTTTCTTGCAATCAGTCTTGCATATAGAAACGTTCTGAAATATACTGTACAATTAATGGTATACCAGCATTGACACCCCCTCCTTCTCTGGGAAACAAGCAGAAACTGATAACATGACAGCAGAATTTCAATTGGCAACACACTCAAAAGCTCTGAATGTTTGGACAGTTGCTATTGCTCTCATGTGTCTGATACACTGTGCTCAAAATTATACAAAGCAAAATTTAAAGAGGGATGTATTTCTTTGCATTTCTGCTTGTTTCCCAGAGAAGGGTGGGTATAAGTCTGACATTTGACATTAGGTGTTGACCACTGAAGAGACCAGAAAGTGCCATAGAGGTGTTAAAAATCTTGTTAAAGTTATAGTCTTTTGTTACTATAATAAGAATTGTTGTTAATAATAAGAATAATAATTATTATTATTTGAGCCGATAATGTAATTCATTGTCATATGATAATTGTCATTTTAAATATTTTTGTTATATTGAATATACTGTATTTTTCACCGATCGTTTTTACACACAACAAGCAGGCAGCAAACTTAATTGATTAGGCTATTCAAATCTTCCTATGTGGCGGCAGGACAATTCAGGATCTACTGTAAGGTCATTAATGTTCTGTATTTTGTTCCAGCAATAAAATAATTTGAATTAAAGTGGTTCTCGTCAGGATGCGAGGGTCTGATGCTCCTTCTGTTTATGCATTTTTCATGTTTAGAGATGTGTGTACATACGGATATGATTACCCAGCAAACATTTTGATGTCTTTCTCACGTCTGATTAATGTTGTACATTACGAACCGAATCGGGTTGAATCGGAAGCTGACGAATCGGAACCTAACTTCAGCGTCGCTTGGAGTTAGGTTCATCCTGTCGTCTATTTGAGGCAATAGAGGGGCTGAAATGAAAGTTTTTCTTAGGTCGTTTTTCAGATGATTAAACGCCGGCAAATCGACGTGGAAGCGACAGAAGGAAAATGCAAAGATTGAGACTTGAACTCACATGTCCCAGCTGAGAGACGTGTGCTACCAATGCACCACTGAATTGAAGAGCCCCTTACGTGTCAGGTTGATCTGTATCATCATGTGTACACAGCTGATCAGAGAGGGATTTTGTTTCGACCTACATATTGTTATGATTCTACTTACCGAAAACAGATAATTAAAAATCTTTATATAAAACAAATGTTCAGTAAAACCAGCTGTTTGTGCTGTCACCTTACGTTTATTCCCCTGCTGTATAATTACATATTTATATGGGAATTTTATATGAAACAATTTTACATTTTATATGAAACATATTCTGTTACATCATTGCAAGTTTTCCTCAAAATCACCATTTCCTGAAGATTATGTTTTAATGCTCTAATTATCATTTAATCATAATTTATGAATGTTTTTCTCATATGGACAGCTAGCAGCAGCAGGATCAGCAGCTTTGAGAGCTCCACAACACACATTCCATACATTATCTTTCTGATTTATGGCAAATAAAATATGGTTTGGGGAAACATCACAATGTGGAAATCAAAGACCAACACTAGTTATCATTTTAGGGTTTAAAGATCCTTGGACGTATTCATTGTTGATCAAAAATGACCACTTCCAAATACTGTGCTATTATGAACAACAAAAATAAAACTACTAGCAATAACATAAACAATTTTTAAAAACATGTTTTCCAACTGCTTCACATTTCAAAAATTCACGTATAAATCAATATAACAGACATGCAATAACATTTCATATTTAAAATGTATTTTCAAACTTATTATACGGGGTATATGCAGGAATGCAAAAGTTTATTTCAATACCTTTTATAAGACTTTTTATAGACCTCAAAATACTTTTAAGACCTCATTCGGTCGGTGGAGGAAGTGGTGTAGGACTTCTTTAACAGGAACAGGAAGCCAGGGAGGCAGAAGAGGACATTGATGAACTTGTGGAGGTGATCTGTAAGGTGGTGTAGTGATCCATCATGAAGCCCCAGGCGTGTTAGGGCTGCAGTGGGTTATACTGTTGCTCTTTATGCTGTTGAAAGGGGGAGGGGTCTAGCAGAACAAATAGTTTTATATGTTATAGTAATCAGGTTTTAGATTATTATATATAGGTTAAATTTTGGACATTGACAGAAAATACTTAAATGCCTGTAGTGTAGAATGTGAGTAACCATGTGTTAGTTACCTTCATTCAAAGCTGAGTGGTGTCTGTCCATTTACGCATGGGCTGTGGGTTTCAACATACAAAGGTTGGGTTGGTTTTTGGAACGCATTTAGAAAAATATGTTTAAAATTTATTTCTAGGAATTTGTAAAAAGTAAAGACATTTTCTTAGTGCCCCTTTTTTAATCATAACATTGAAATGATTAGCTGTGTATTTGTATTGTTTCAAAACATGTTTGCTATAATCATTAAGCATTTAATAGTGTGGAGCGTCACTCACTCATTACAAATTGAAGAGCACGCAGGTATATATCCTGACCAAAGGATAAGGAGTCAGAGTTAGGATTAACTTCATGTTGCAGCAGAGCAAGATTCTCTGCAGACAGGGGGGATGGAATGTAAGGAACAACAATCCCATGGTCAGTGTCTTCAGATACCTCCTCCTGATGGTCTATGTGCTGCAGCTGCATGGCCCAACAAACAAATTAATGATAATAGACAAAGTGCTTAAGGGAAAAACTGCCATGCCAATCAAGTATTACATGCCCACCTCTGCATAATTTGGCTCAGGCACAGGTGCTTGGAGCATTCCAATGTTCCACATCTGTTGAGGTGTAAGGTTTGCCTCTGTGCGGATCGGGTGGTTGTTCCAACTGTCTGTGAAATGCTGTAGATCTGACCGCAGACGAGGTACGAACACATATTGCACACAGAAGAGGTGGATCGCATTAGACAGATCAATGAAGCCCTCTTCTTCCAAGCTGTGTAGTGCGTTGTAGTACTTTGATGTTACAGAATTCCAAACATCTCTCCATAAGCGTTCCACCCTGAAAAAAGGCAGACAGACAATGGTTAGAATAAGAAACACTGGTGCTGTCTGTTCATAAGTAAATGGCATTTATGGCTTTTAAGTGGTGCAGCCACTTTTATGCCGGTGTGTGTGTGTCCGCCAGTTCACACCAGGAAATTTCAATCAGGAATGGAGAGTATAGGAGAGAGCAAGCTGAAATCTGTGCCAAGGTTTGTGACCACTGTTCAATGTAAAAGATGACTGCCAACTATAACCAGCATACCATGGAGCTTGTTGAAAGCAGCCATCTTGACAGAAGAGGGTAAACCAACATCCGGTCAGACTGACACATGATTGACACAAATTGATAATGTAATTAATGCTTCCTGTTAGTCACATTAATACAATACAAGTTTACCTTCAGTTCTCTCAAAGGAGCTGCTATAAAAAATGGTCTATTGTTGCTAAGCAGCAGAGCACTGCTTACTCCTCCACTCTGAGAAGGATTATCAAAAAAGCAGATGTCAAGTGTAGATGCGACAAGTTCATTTAATTACCTCTGGTTATGGACACTTTTGCCTGCAATAAAGCTTCCACGGCCTGTTCCTCGGACAGTAAACATGCACCTGGCTATGTCGACATTTTCCACCCCTTGATCAGCTCTCACTCTGAAAGAAAAGCAAATGCTTTTCCCCCCCATATATGACATAACTTCATAATGTACAGCAGCACGTCGTTCTTTTATTTCTCCTGCAATTTGAATATATACCTTGAGGGCCATCCATTTCTCTGAACACCCTCCATGAAGAAGCCAAAAGCAGTTGCTGCTTTGTTGTTAGCTGCTGCATCCAGATACAAAATCTATGAAAGAGGTAGACGCATACCATGTATGTTTTGGAGTTGTTCATAAATAAACAACGTTTAACGTATGTTGTGAATGAATAGAAAATAAAATATCTACCTTCCTGGAAAATCCATCTATTCCTCCAAAGATGACGATGTTATACCTTTAAAAAATGCATTTGAAAAAATATATAATTCATTGTGTATTACATGTATGTAAAACTCCCACATCATACAACACAGTAAATTGGTCAACAAGCAACGTCATACAAACGTAATATAAGTTCTGCCAGACAAGACATTAATTTACCTTATCAGTTTATGATTTGTATCAACATGGACGAGAGACAGGGGAGCAGGGACAGAGTAGCTTCGTCGAGCAATGCAACGAAGCTGGATCATCCTGGCAATGATACCTGCACCATCTACACGCTGCAAAGACAGCCTCACTCTTTTCCATTGAAGACGAAGGCCCATTGCTTGGAGACTTCCTTTGACCATTCTGTAGCCTGCATGCGGCATCCTTGCCTTAATAGCCCTGACTTTCTGGTCTAATTCTTCATCAGAAATTACAGAATAGCATGCCCTCACTGACATGTTGTGGTCCTTCATTCTTCTGTAAAGGGTTGACCGTGAAATGCCATGCATTTCTACTAAATGAACTAGAGGTAAAGAGGTATCCAGCAACGTCTGTAGTGTGTCACGACTCATTTGTAGTTCTGGCCGTCCTACATTCCCACTCCAACAAGTGGTGGCTACATCATTAAATAGTGGAGGAACAGGATTCTGTGACAGATGTGAACTGAGCACTAAAGTCAACTGTTGCAGACCATCAGCCAGCTCTGCGGGAATATCCATGTATTGTGTGCCAGCTTGAATAAACTGCAACTCTTGAGTGCACACAAACAGGAGGTACTCAAAATCAATGGGTACTCTATTGATGACAGAAACCAACCTATCCCTTAACCTCAGTAAGAGCTGTTGTGCCATCGGATGCCTGCAAATTAACATTTAGCATTATAAGAGGAGCAATTTTGAAATTCATGTATAAGTGTACTTGTATGAGATAGTCAGTGCATTACCTGCAATAGATAATGGGGAGCACAACCCCAAAATGGAGAATCAGCAGCAGAGGTGATGTGTAGTATTGGTCTTTCTAAATGGGAGGGAGAAAATATGGCTGTTGTGAAAATGGTTATGACCTACAATACACCAGACACATAAAAAGAGCAAAACCATAAATAAAATCTACCCATCCATTCTTACCTTTATTAAGCAATCCTGTTCCAAAAAGTTTTAGTGGAGTTCTTGGCCTAAAAAAACATAATTTGATCAACAGGAAAAACAATTAGTCCATCTGCTGCCTGGAAAGATGTTGCAGTTAATGTAGGTAGCTATCGTTGTCTGTGTGTGTGTGTGTGTGTGTGTGTGTGTGTGTGTGTGTGTGTGTGTGTGTGTGTGTGTGTGTGTGTTGCTGCAGACAGAGACATGAGACAACTTAATTTCAGCTACTTAAGGCTTTAGCTAGTTAGCTACTTTAAAAAAAAAAAAAAAAATATCTGGCTAAATGTACGCTATATATAGCATTAATGCCATTATGCTTAACGGTTACACTAACAAGCCATCAAAATTGATGGCTTGTATAATAAAAGTAACCATACGACACTATTGAGCAGTTATAATTGAGAGTGCAGCAATACCTGTATCGATATCAATACTGCTTATCAATACTTCAAATAATTTGATGCAAAAAATAAAGTATCACATAAAGAAATTAATGTGTCATGCCTACAGAGCACAGCACCTAGAGACACCAAAACTTAGGCCAAGCCAGGACCAGAGTCCTACATTATCAATCAGCATTGCAATAAAATAGAAAAATACAACTTCAGACAACTTTCACTCACACACCTTCTAATAAAACATCTTACATAAACATGTCAATAAATCAACACTGAATAAGGCAAGACTTGTAATGGGTTGACAGGACAATACTATATGATATTAGAAATATAAATAAATGAATACTAATTAAACAAACCATCTTGTCTTCTTTTCCAAGGATTTTCATTAAACTAAGAGCTTTTGTGTCTCAACTGAATGCCAAATTTACCAGAAGGATCATTATTGGCACAATACTTTAAGCTAGTAACTACTTGTACACTATGTCAGACAATAAGCATCACTTCATTGAACTGCCAGTTTTCCATGTGGAGTTGTGCAGGACATTAGGCTACTTATAAATAATGCCTGACACAGCTAGTTTGCGCACCGAGCAACGGAATATATGGGCCAGTGACAAATAAGGTTTTCAACTGATAAAAAATTCAAATAGGTTAAAACTGCACATCAAAGTAGTTATTATCTTTATGGGGATGTTTTTTACTTATTACTAAAATCTCAATTTTAAACAATGTATTTTAAGCAGTTTAACTGAGAATCATCTGACGACATTAGTCAAAATGTCATACGGGATAACGTTAATGCATTTTCTAAATATTATGATATTAAAACTTTTCAAATCAATAATACTTAATGAATATATAAAGTGATGCAGTAAACAATATTTAGAGCTCAGAAAAAAAAATTTGCACAACTTTTTTTTTCTCATTATATTGTGATTTCTTTAAACGTGACCCTACTTGTTCAAGTTCTTAACCCACATTTTAACACTGCAATGTGATTTAAAATGCAAAATGACTGAAAATGTTTTACAGGACTTTGTAACATGTCATTATTGTTTCCTCAACTCCATGAAGTGAAATTATGCATTTCAATGGAAAAAAACAGCGTTATCCCGCCTGACTTAAATTGTTACTCGGTATGACGCCATATGAGTTAACACATGAATTGTCATTTTTACAACACTTACACATAATAATGTTCATAAATAATGAATGTTTATGTTATGCAATGTTTTTCTAAGAAAATGAATTAGGCTGTAAAGAAATACAGATGTGGTTTTCAGTGTGTAAACTGTTACACACTAACTCAGTGTGGTTTCTTCCCAGATTTGGCAAGTATACAAATATATTTAAACAATTTTTTTCATGTTTATGAAAATCAAAACAGCACAACTTTTCAACATTAGGTTTAATTTAGTACTGAAAAGTACCTTGAACCATTTTATTGATGATCAGTCACTCTACATCAATATTCATAAATAATGTAAAGGGTTAAAGTAGGCGATCTTCACTCATTTCACTGAACATCATTTATTTGAACAACAAATTTACAAAAGCATGTAATTGAACAACATATTTATAAAGAAAAATCGTATTAATGGGTTGAAGTACCTTGAATCACTAAATTTCATTAAATGAACACTACATTTTTATAGACTGTCTAAAATAACAGAAGAATTTAGAATTAAAGCTGCAAGCAGCATTTATCGGGGTTCCAGCATTTAAGGCCTTTAAGCACATAAGCATTCAAGACATTAAGTTTTATTTAGAAAGCTCTTAACCACTGAAATAATAGATGGAAAAGTCCATTTACACCCAATACAGGCAATTTACTAGGAAATACGTGGTTTTCAAAGCTTTTTGACAGTTATAGCGCCACCTATCGTCCGATCTACATGAAATTTTGCTTGCTTTTTTAGAATGTTATGTCACATAGGCTCATCAATTTTCGAGTTTTCCTTTAGGATTTATAGACTTTTTAGTGTATTTTGCCAAGCCCCTTTTCTAAATGACCCTGTTATAGCCACCCAAATGCAAAAGTTCAACTTTTTTTCAATAATTATTGATCTAGAGTGTCCAGAGGATTGTCCTAGACTGGTCTGGTTCCGATCGGGCAAAAAACCTAGGACTAGTTCGCAAAAGTAGGTTTTTAAACATATTCATGAATATTTAATGAACAGTTTGACTGACAGCAGTGGTTCTTGAGGCAAAGTTGTTCAGCATGAGGAGATCTATCAAATGATATGCATATTGTGTGGGTGTGTGCAACACCACGTGATTACAGAGCCGTAAAACTCGTTAGCGCCAACTAGTGGCCGATTTCTTTCAAAATTCTTACATACCTCTAGTCTAGGGCCATGAGTCTAACATGCCCATCAAGCAAAAAAAAAAAAAAAAAAAAAAGGCATGTTGATGTCACTAGAGTGGATGGCCTGTTCTTAAAGGGGCAGATTCCCCAATATGAAAGGTTGGACAATAATTAAATGTAATTGTAATTAAATATTATTATGAATTATATATTTTGCTAATATTCAACTAAACAATGTTAATGATATGTTAATATCACAATTTGAATGGAAATTATACAAATTAAAGCTGAAAACTGTATAAGAATATATTGTCAAACACATGCCATCTAAGATAGCGGATGACATTATGGGCTAACAGAAAATAACTGTTATCCTATATGACAAAATTGTTATCCGGTATGACAAAACTCAGTTTAAATCTTAATCAGGCAGTATTTTTGGCCACCTATAGAAATCTGCAACCTTTACCTTCAACTTCCAAATATGTAAATTCATGCTAAATAAACATATTTACATAAAATCCACATTATATATGTTATTTTAGTGTTATCCCATATGACAGGATTTTACTACATAGTGTGCTAGTGAGGAAAAAGGGTTAGTTAAACACATTTTATGAAAGACATACTTACCTTTCACCATTGTTTGGGGGCCCTTTAGGGTCTTCCTGATTGTGTAACATGCTGTCTCACATCGTGTCAAAATAAAATTCACAATAAAATTGCTCCAGTTTGCTTGTTATCCCGTATGACATTGGCTGACAGCCAGTTTTGGGACAGAATGCTCCAAAGCATAACAATTAACTGGATGTCATATTCTTTGTAATATTTAAATATATTGTTGTCAAGACTCATACAATAATGCCTGTGGCAGAGATGTTAGGGTTTATTAGATTTTTTACAGTTTGTTTGGCTTTTTTGTATGTCAGTCTAAGGTCCGGACAGTTATCCGGTATGACATTATGTGACTATAATGTCTAATAATTCTTACACTTTGTAATACCCTCAATATATGTTCATATCATTTGATAAACAGAGATCAATAGATTCAATAAATGTGCTTTTTATTAAACATTTCCTTATTTTGACTTCATAAAGGGGTTTGGACATCAAAATTGCACGTCATGTCATTGGGCCATATATTCATGTTACCGGTGGTATGCAACATTATTTTCCGTACGGGACGGCATATGTAAGCCCCGCTCTCAAAATAACAGCATCTGCCTCTGTGTCTGCGAGCATTTGACTGTGATGGTGGGGAGACCACTACCCGTGAGCGAGAGAGAGAGCGGGACGGTCAAATAGCTGTAATCCTGTGGGCTGTGTGAGAAGATAGACTCAGGCTCTGCATGACCTGTTGCTGCTAAACAGGCAGCGCTGTGGGCAACAGTTGGCCTGTGGACTGTTGTTTGACCACTAATGACGTTACGTATTATAACACAATATAGCACAAGCACATAGCAAGCCTCTGTAACGTTACTTAAGTGAAATAAACAATTCAATTAGCCGTTAGCGCACCCTGCTAGCCTGCCTGACAATATGAGGCGTCAGATATCTAACACCATCACACAAATTAGTCAACGTGAGCTAAGTTAGCAAGCTGTATGTTTAATCGAAATATCAAACAGAGTAGGCTAATAACGTGACACCAATCATTTTAATACGGTTTTATCTACTTACCAACAACTCCACCACTGCTTCCTGGCTCGCTGGCGAGTGGCGACCATGACTTGCTTGTCAGAAAGACGTCGTTGGTGTAGACACTTGTCACTCAAACATGTCTGACCAATGGGGAAGCACCCGCCCCCACTGCGGTACGTTTGTGTCAAAATGATTTTAAAAAAAAACGACTTCAAAACTTTTTTCACTTCATTCAAAAAAAAAGAAAGTTCAATAAAAAAAAACACTTCAAATGATTTTTTTTTTTTTTGCATTTAAACAGTTTTTTCTTTGATTGAAATTATTTTTTTTTTTATTGAAAATGTTTTTTTTTGATTGAAGCAACTTTTTTGGGATTGAATAATTAAGACACAAATGTCCTACCCATAACATGGTCCAAACACAAAAAAGATTACTTCAATCAAAGAAAACATTTTCAATCAAAAAAAAAAGTGTTCAAGTGCAATTTTTTGAGTCTCAAATATTTTTTTGCATTCAAAAACATTTTTTCTATGATTGAAAAGGTTTATTTTTTGATTGAAGTGATTTTTTTATTGAAAATATGTTTTGTTTGTTTGAAGCAACTTCTTTTTTGATTGAATTATAAAGACACAAATGTCCTACCCATAATATGGCCCAAACACAAAACAACAATACTTCAATCAAAAAAGTTGCTTCAAACAAAAAAACCTTCACTTCTATCAAAAAAAACATTTTCAAGCAAAAAAAAATAGTGTTCAAATGCATTTTTTTGAGTCTCAAATATATTTTTGCATTCAAACACTTTTTTTCTTTGATTGAAACGGTTTTTTTTGATTGAAAATATATTTTTTGATTGAAGCAACCTTTTTTTTGATTGAATAATAAAGACACAAATCTACCTCCATAGCGCGGTGGCTTCACAGTTTATGACGTCATGAGCTATCCAGTCATTCTATGTAGATCAGTGGCTTGAACACATTTTAATCGTCTTTAATACATGATTGATTCCGAAGGATAGATTAAAAGACCCGGTAATTTAAAAAAAAAAAAAAAAAAATATCAATAAATAAAAAAAATTGAGATCCGGGGCTATAAAAAAAACATCCGGGGCTTCATGTCTAACGACGCGCCTGGTCCCTAACCTCTGACATGAAAAATAACATGTCCTCTCTGTTTTTAAATGTAAAATAGAATGGGGCCCTTAATTCATCATCCGCATCCAAAATTGTGTCACGATGTGTACGCAGTCGAGCAAGGGCATTCAGTGCATCTTCCTCCTCCATGCAGACAATTTGTGGTGGCAAGTACTTGCTCTTCATCAGCTGGTGATTTTCCTTCAACCATTCAACACCTTTCCTGATGCTGCTCATCATATTAGCATTCTTTAAGAAAAATATTTGAAAATTAACAGCAATCAACAATTTTACGGTTTCAGCTAAATAAAACTTGAAGTGTAAATATATACACTGCAGAACTCTACAGCATACCTCAAGATTCTGTGGAGCCGTGATGCCCTCCATTGCGCCTACGTCATGCTCAATTTCTCTGTGTCCCCTGAAAGTCTAAGTATAGAATATTGTCGACTGAAAATCGGATAAAAAACAAAAACAAAAAACAACCTTTGACAACAAAAGCTTACTTCACTCTCAGTGAGGCAAGATCCAACCCCCATGGCCTCCTCAGCCCAGTGTGCAAACCGCCTTCCATGTCTGACAAAATACAAAAAGACAACAATGAGAACATAAAGTTATGCAGAATACAGCAGGTGGTTGTCTAGTCATCAATATTCTGTGCTTTCAAATGGAACACAGTATGGTCGTGAATTCAATCCCTGGGGCTGTCACCATTCTGTCCCCGAGCAAGGCACTTACCCCAAGTTGCTTCGGGGGGACTGTCCCTGAAGTTAGTTTACTAAAAGTCACTCATAACAGTCTCTGCTAAATGACAAATAATAATAATTTGGTATAAAAAAAGAAGCATAATCGGAGATCCTACCCTCGAAGAGCAAAATTCTCCATGAGGAGAAGGCACCACCACCGCCTGATGACTGGAATGCCATGCTGAGAAAAAAGCAATACTTCAATGAATAATATGAATAACATTAACAACAATAATATTAATATAATGTGGATAAATAAGACTTACAGCAGTGAAATCAATGGGTTCATTTAATATGATGTGTAGGGCATACTGAAACATATTTATTTTGCAATATGTTATTTTTGATATAACAGACTGGATACAGACTGATAAAAGTCTGGTAAATTACCATAATCATGAAGACCCCATAGTTGATGGGGGATTTGCTGAAATGGCAAATTGCATTTTGTAAAGCAAAGAAATCAAACAGGACGTTAAAGTGTTAAGAAAATACGAGAACAAAATACCCTTACCTTGTATAATAATGTATCACGCAGAACGGACAGTGATATTGGTCACAACAAGACTAATAATTAGAGAAATTATTCCCTTCCAGTGCCGTAATATGCATCTCGTACTCGTAGACAAAACTCCCTCTAACTCTTTCTCAATATTCGCATGCGCGGGTAAAACTGCTGTAGTGAAACTGCGCTGCGCCTTCTCGTTTTTTCCAGAAAGACTCGGTACAGCCTATCTTTCTTTTATAAATATAATAAAACTAAAGACTTTTTGGAGATATGAAGGATGCAATACTACTCTATAGCTACTCAAGATTAACAGGAGATTGAGTGAAAATGAGCATTTCACCACCCCCCCCCCCCCCTTAAATTGTAACATATTTAAAGGCATGAAATTACAGTGTAATTTGTGTTAGCTCACTATCTTAGCCTTTTTCAGTGCATTAGGTGAGGTAAACTGAGAATATTAGGGAAAAAATATACTATGGAAGTCTGGTTACTGATATTCTTCTAAATATCTTCTTTTATGTTCAGCAGAAGAAATAAATTCATAAAGGATTGAAACAACATGAGGGTGAGTATATGATGACAGAATTTTCATTTTAAAGTGGAGTATCCCTTAATAAGCTACTTATTTACTCTTCCTCAAGTAGTTTTTTGGACAACTACTTTCTACTCTACTCACACTACATGTTTTGGAATGTAATGGTACTTTTACTTGAGTATGTTTTTTCAGTACTCTTTCCACCACAGATCATTAATGATGTTGGCCTGATTCTCTGTAACTTATATTCTTTGAGTGTCTGTCTGAGACTTATATCTAGTGGACGTTTTGTGATCTGTGACTTTAAAGATTTCCAGATATTTCATTTGCACACTTCACTCAAACACAGAACCAGGAAACAGGAATCACATGAGTTCAAGGGAAAGAGTACCTGAGGTGTAGTTGAGCTGTTGTGTGTTTGTTTCTCTGTATTCATGCAGTAAAATGGCAGAAGCCAGAATTACTCAGGATGAGTTCATGTGTTCAGTGTGTCTGGATCTCCTGAAGGATCCAGTGGCCATATCTTGTGGACACAGTTACTGTAAGATCTGTATTACAGACTTCTGGGATCAGCAGAATAAGAAGAGAGTCTACAGCTGTCCTCAGTGCAGACAGACCTTCAGGCCAAGACCTGCTTTAGCTAAAAACACCATTCTGGCTGAAATGGTGGAGAAACTGAAGAAGACTAAACTTGCTGCTGACTGTTACGCTGGAGCTGGAGATGTGCAGTGTGACGTCTGTACTGGAAGAAAACACAAAGCCGTCAAGTCCTGTCTGGTGTGTCTGGAGTCTTACTGTCAAACTCATCTCAACCGTCATGAGGAATTTCACTCACATAAGCCACATAAAGTGATTGATGCCTCTGGACGACTGCAGGAGATGATCTGTCAGAAACATGACAAGCTCCTTAATGTTTTCTGCCGCACTGATCAGAAGTGTATATGTGTGCTGTGTGCGATGGATGAACATAAAAACCACGACACTGTATCAGCTGCAGCTCAGAGGACAGAGAAACAGGTATGAACATTTAACTACACACTGATGAATTAATGTTTATATTGGCACCTATATAATCAGGTAACATCGTTCACACTGCAGACGTCACAGAAGTGAACAGTAACTGCAAGTGGACTTTCACTGCTGAGCGTATTTTTGCTTTGCATTCAACTTAACAGAAAAGATGGTGAAAATGCACTGTAAACATAGTTATCAGTTTATTTATTTATAGGTTTGACAAAATATGATTTTGTGATTTTTTTTTTTTTTTTCAGACTTGATTTGCTGTTGTGGTAGGGCAGTTTCAAAGCACATATTTGGCACACTACCTTTGTCTTGTTCTCGCTTGATGTTGTCCTCACTTGTCCCCACTTGATGCTCAATTTGAAATGCTCCCACACAGCTGAGGTCTTCGGCATTTTTGTCTTATCTTTCAGATGAACTGAATCATGACGTTCACTCATGGGGGATTTTACTGGGGCATGTGAAATCCCTCAGCCATGTTCAGGAATGCGCTTCTGTCCATACAAGTTCATGCAGATGTGTTTTTCATGGCAATGGTGTGTTATACTTAGCAGCGCTCTGTTATCAAGAAATAACAGACTGCATTCTACATTAGAATTCAACCAAGCCGTGTAATAAAAAAAGAGTATTGTATATCACCAGATTTTATAGTATAAACATATTCAAGTGTAAATGAGAACCATTTTGAGGAGGATGCCAGGTGTGCAAAAAAACACACACAAAAAAATGAAAATTCGAATCCAAAAATTGAAAGCTGAATACTAACCCACAGAACGAATATTTGAATATTCGGGTCCAGCCCTGTTTCACTCCAATGTCAAAATTATTTCAGTGTGCTTTTAAAGGTGCACTGTGTAATTTTAGCGGCATCCAGTGAGGCTGTGATTTGCAACCAACAGAAGTTACTGTGGCTGACAGGAAATGATGTCATCGTCTGAGACAGCAGAGAGTAGCCAGTTAAGCAATAAGGTTTCTTTACAAAGATAAATTAAGAAATTGTTTATTCAATTATTCAGTAAAACAATGAATGTTATTGTGAATATTATTGTTACTTGTTCATCATCGTGTCAGTGTTTTATTCGCTGACTTTAGCTAGCTTCTTTGCTCGAAAAACAACATTGTGACGAAACACGTTTGTCAGTTTAGGGCCACTGTAGAAACATGTCAGCGCATTTCAATGTTAGGGGACATGCGCTGTATGTAGATAGAAATGGCTCGTTCTAAGGTAATAAAAACATAACGCTTCCATAGCACCACTGAAAACACAGTTATGTATATGACATTGCATTTCTGTCAACAGATCCTCCTAAATATTACACATTGCACCTTTAAATAATGCCAATCTCTAGACACACACGGTGTATTCAATGAAAAATAAATAAATCGACAGAATAAAATGAGAAATGTTATATTTATTTTAACAGTATGTTTTTTTTTCACTTTCAGGAATGCAACAGTAGCTTATTACTTTTTAGTAAAACTTAAATGAGCCCAAATATATATTAAATTATTGTTTAGTAATACTATTTCACATTCTAAGTAAACATAATTAATGAAAACATAATTATCACATATTATTGCCTTTTCATATGAATTTATCAAACTTTGCCCTATTATTATGTGAATAAAACAAAGGCTTTAGTGATGGTATATTACTGAACTCTAGATTGTATTTCCACATGTGAATAAATCACTTTCAATGTTTTCACTGTTACTGTCATTCATTCTTTAAACATATAATTTCAAAACACTACATTTTGAGAATTATGATTGCAGTCTTTCCAATACATCTAAAATATAATATCTTTCTTATGCTAATATTGAGCTTAAATGTACTTAGCATGTGGTGAATGTTTGCTTAAGTGCAGTGTAATTATGTCACCGTGGTAATGGGGTCGTTGAGCAGCTCATTAGCGCCCCTCCAGCTGTTGGGACCCTGGACAAGCGCCTAGTTCACCTGTGCCTAGAAACAGCCCTGAATGTCAACAGTGATCTGTTACATTTATGTTATTGCCAGATGTTTGATCATCCAAGTGTTTTTCTAGAAAGTTTGCATATACTGTAGTTTAAGTGGCAAATGCTAGATCTTGTGGCTTCAACATGATAAAATGAATATGAGAAGAATGAAGCTGATCCTGTTAAAGTGCTGGATTGAGGAGAGTTACAAAAGATCAAGAGCCGCACAAATCTGACAGTAGTGCAGGTTATTGATGAAGTGTGGAGGTGATGAGCTTTGATTTCTGTTTTATGTAGAGTTTCCAGTCTCTCTCAGCTCCTCCTGAATCTACAGACGTAAATGACAATCCCTTCAGTTCTCTCTCCTCTTTTGATGGCGTGAGAGAATCTGACCATCAGCTGAAAGACAAACTGGAGGATTTCTGCAAAGAGGAGCTCAAGATCTCTGACAGAGGTAAAGTCCTGGAGATTCATCAGCTCTCAGAAATGATCCTCCATCATCTCATGTCATGTAGAAGATCATATTAGAAATGTCTTAGGAATGGATACAGGGATCATTTTCTCTTGACATGATAATCACACTCTTCATGTCTGTTGATTTCCACAGTCACTTCCACCAACATTGTTCCCAGAACCAGGAACGAATTCCTTCAATGTAAGTCACTAAGAAAACAAGCAGAGAAACTCACTGAGTGTGTTCATGTTCTTCTTAAAGAAGGTGAAAGAAAACATGACAGAAGAGTTTTATAGTTGATCATGTAAATGATGATTTGCACAAGATATATTGAACATGAAGAGTTCAGCTACATTAATAGATCTGACAGACTGATAATTCCTGATTCTGATGTGTTTTCTCTCCATCAGATTCCCATCAGCTGACTCTGGATCTGAACACAGTGAATAAACTCCTCCGTCTGTCTAAGAAGAACAGAGTGATTACTGGCACTGACATAGAGCAGCCGTATCCTGATCATCCAGACAGATTTGATAATGTGTATCAGGTGTTGTGTAGAGAGAGTGTGTGTGGATGCTGTTACTGGGAGATTGAGTGGAGTGGGATCTGTGTGTTTATATCAGTGTCATATAAGAGCATCAGCAGGAAGGGACGGGGTAATGAGTGTTTGTTTGGATATAATGATCAGTCCTGGAGTTTGTTCTGCTCTCCCTCTAGATACTCATTCAGACACAACAAGATAAAGACTAAACTCCCTGTAAAGCCCATCATCAATAGAATAGGAGTGTGTAGAGTAGGAGTGTATGTGGATCACAGTGCAGGAACTCTGTCCTTCTACAGCGTCTCTGACACAATGAGCCTCATCCACACAGTCAAGACCACATTCACTCACACACTCTATCCTGGGATTAGAGTTGATCCTGTGTTTTGGGCTGATTTAGAATCATCAGTGAAACTGTGTTGATAGGGTTGCCACCTTCAAGGCAAAATAAGGGAAACCCATCTTTTCTGCAAATTGTGCAGTTTGCCTTAGTTACTTGATATTTACAGAGCCATTGATAACTTTTTTTTTTCTTATTCAGCCTTATATATCTTGCAGAATATCTTGCGTTTAACATCCAGACGTGAGCTCAACATGTTTAAAAAGGTTTACGGCAGTTTAAAAAGCATTATGGCGACTGATCTTGATACTCCGTAGATAGAAGTACAGTTACTTCTATAGAAATAAAAAGCCTCTAAAATGCAATCGCGCAAATGAGCTTCTGTACTATTTGTGAAATTGATTTCTTAGTATTTGCTATTAGTATTCTACATATTGCAAAATCTAAATCAAGTGCATTCTGCTTTAACAATAACATACGATGTAATACAATATTTACACTGCAAAAAAAAGAATTAAAATTGTTTACAGATATTTTAGTTTTTTTTATAATGTTAAATAATAAGATGGTTTTCTTTTGGATCCAAATTAAAAAAAATAAATTAGATTTGAATTGTAATGATTTATGACTGCTGTGTATGCCTAATGATGATGATGATTTAATGCTCTTCCCTGAATAAAGGTAAATATAAATATAAATATATATTTAACCCCCTGGGGTCGGCACTCGTTTTTTTCCGAGTGCAAAAAAAATAAAAAAATAATTTTTATCTTATATGCTTGTGTTATACATTAATCGATCCTGTTTAGTGTGTATTTTTTTGTGTATGCTCATAATAAAAACAAAGTGTTGTGCTTTTCGCTAAATAAAGAAAAATAAACATGATGCGAGTTCTGCCTACTCTCCGTCAGTGAAGTCAATTCTGAAACGCGTCCGAAAATGAACTGTAACTCAGCGAATACTCAGTCAAACAGGCATACAGACACACAGGCATGAAGTTTGAATTCTCTTCGTTTAAATGAAGTAATTTTTATAAAAAACAAATATTCACAGTTTATATAATATGTATGTAAAGAGAGAGATGTCAGTCGTTCTCATCTCAGCTAATTAAGTTGTAATGTGACTCCGCCTACGGAGACCGCGCTATTCAAACGCAAATGTGAGGCGATCCATACAAACCTGTGAAATGCCCACATCCGCTGGATAAGGCCGGTGAAACACTGGATGCGTGGCGTACGCGTCTCAGCTGCGTGGCGTGTACGTTTTTATTTCGGCTCCCATGTTAACAGTTTAGAGTTTGCACACTGCCTGTGTGAGACGCGCGTCTCAGGCGCGGCACGAGCCGCGTGGAAAACGCGTGCATTCTAGAAATAGAACCGACGCCTATTTTTCACGCGACACGTAAGCGTCTTGGAAGCGTTTCCATGCAAAATTGAATTGGAAAATCTGTTTATTTGTCATTTTGACACGAATACATATTAATAAATGTCCTTTTGATGTTTAAAAGTGTCTAGGTTTTGACATAAATGCAAATATAAATGTAATTTTACAAAATATGATCGATTTTCAAATACTGCTGTATTGAATGAACAGCTTTTAGCAAACTCTATTGCTATTGAGAGTGAGGAGTCACGTGCCGACTTGGGTTGATTTGGGCGGGGTCTGAGCCTGTCGGCTATGATGGAAGGAGACGCTATCGGTTGCCAGGGACAACACCTTCAGAACTTCACAGAAGCACGACTAAACATTCCAGAGCTCTTTAATTTTTGCGCATTTATTAGGCTATTATTATTAGGCTATTTAGTATTTCGGCGGGACACAGACTGATCTACAAATACGAAGAAGAAAAGGAAGAAAGTAAAGCAATGCAAAAAGATAAGGCGAAAGAAAAGGGACCTTACAGGAACAAGCTCACACCAAGCGCAAAACAGCGGTATTTGGAGAAGATATAACATGAGATATAATTCGTCTAGTGTTGACCTAACGGGCGATCTTTGGTCTTGTGAATCTTGTACCCTGGCCAAACTGAGGGCTAAGTGAAATTTCATAACTTTCTATTTAGGCTATTTAACTTTACCATTGTTGTAACGTTAGACTAGAGCGCTGACTTTGTATGTTTGACTGAATTGTTTGCTTTATTTCGTATTGTATAGCTTCTTGTACTTTTTACTTATAGGCTACTTTTATAATGGCTATTGATAAAACTGAAATTTAACAAAAAGAGACAGGGTTTAGTTTTGTATTTTTTTATTTTTTTTATTACAGTGATGATCAGAGTACAAATGCATATAATATATTGCCCGAACCATATTAATAAGTTTAATATTTTTAAAATTTAAATGAAAAGAACAATTTAAATGTAACAATTTTAAAAAAATGTTTTGTTATAAATATGCTAACGTTACATGTAGTGAATATAATAAATATGCGTTGCCTGAACCACATTTGTGTAATGTTTAAGATTTCTTTAAATGAAAACGAAAAGAGGCAGTGTAGTGTTTTATAACAGATTTCGTTTTATTGTTGCCTAAAATGTACATACAGAGATAACCGGAGTAGCAGTCTGCAGAGCGAGCTGAGTTACGCGCGTCCTCGGGAGTCATTCTCCTGAGCTGGACTTGGCATTGAAGTCCGAACTTTGCTTGCTATTGAGAAATGCCTAATGTCGGCGCTTGGCTTCTTGTGACAAACACTGGAGCAGTTTTTACTTCCAGGCATGGTAAAACAGTGCGGAATTGCGAAAACCTCCTCTACTACCGAGTTAACAACACACGTAAACAATGATGTTTTGCCGCTGGAATCCTGCCAACATGGCGGATCGAGGGGAGGGGCTCTATACCGTGACGACAACTCCTCACTCTCAATACTGAGATGAGGAATATATACTGTATGTGTTTTGTCAAAAAATAAAGTCATCAACTAACTAATGAATCCTTTACTTTGAAATACGTATGATAAAATGTATACTTTAGTTTTGAAAGACGTTGACTAGTTTTGAAAAGATTATAAAGTATGTATGTGCATGCATATATATATGTGTGTATATATGAAGATGAGTTCAGATGCAAAAGCCTCTAAATGCCATCTGAAATTTTCTCCTAGAATGATCATTTTTATGAAGCAGCTTGTATATTTAAGTTAGCTATAGGTGACACACCTGAATGAATGGCTTATTAAGTATGCAGGGACGTAGTCTCACCAGGTGTGAACTACTAAATATGCATGATGCTGTTGGAGCGTTTACGCCCCATCCGCATATTGGCTTTCCAAACTAAAAGTGTTTCACAAAACTAAAATCAATGTATCGTTTTATGTGAATGATTAGGCAGGATGATTTTCACATCATTTTGAAGAAAAAATTCTAGGCGATGACATCCATTAGTCAAAAGTGTTATTGCCACATATTTAGTATGTGTTTTGTGGCCTTATTTCAGAAACTTTCATTTTTAGTTTTTTCGATAACCATGCATAAACATTATTCTCTCAAAAATGAAAACATGTACATACATGTGGCTCACATATTATGGAAGTCCTGTTTGTGCTATATAGAGTGAATTTACACCTTTGCCATTAATATGTTTATAAGCAACTGAAAAAAGCACAAATGTCAGGGCATGTCAGAACATCTCAAGGACCCCAAAAACACCCCAGACCCCAGAGGGTTAATGAATAGGTTAAATCTCATCTAACAATGTTTATATGACAACAATGTTGTCACTGTTGTGTTGTGTTCTGTTTAGTTTTCATTGGATTTGTCTACCTGTCATCTCGTCACGTGTCATCTTCAGTCATTATCAGTTCATCCGTATCACCTGTGTCTAGTTAATTATCATCTGTTCCACCTATGTTACTGTCATTAGTGTTCATCAGTGTTAGTATTTAAGTTAGGGTGACCATACGTCCTGTTTAACAGGACATGTCTGGCCAGGATTTTGAGATCGCCCAAAATGCCCGGGATTCGGCTTTTGCTTTCTACAGTCACCATTCATTATGTTTACATTATTTGACACTGACACGTACGTGCCAGCTTTGCAGGTCATGCATTCTGCTTCACACGGATCCCGATCGAGATGAAAACACAGGAATTTTCTTAGCAATGCTAAAACGCACATCAACCGATCACTTGTTTAGCGTTCATGTAAACACTACATTCAGATTCACCAATCGGAATTAATTCAGTCCTACTGAATCAAAAGGTGTGCATGTAAACAAAATGAATGGCGATGAGAAAGCAAAAGCCGTATCCTGGATATTTTGGGCGATCTCGAAATCCCAGCCGGACATGTCCTGGAATATGGCCACCCTAATTTAAGTAATGTGTTGTGTCCCAATGTGAAGGCTGCATCCTTCGAAGGACTGAAGACTTCAAGGATGCAGCCTATGCGTCCTCCGAAGGATGCACCGTGTAGCCTCCGTAGTATTTCCTAATTGCACAGCCAGGTGTTCCCGATTACCGCTCCAGGTGCCAAGCAATGGTGCGAGAGTATGCTGCCATCCTGATAATTCATTTGATATGCTATGGAGCCAGAATTGGCTATTGTCATTTTTATGTTTTATGTTTAACTGGAGGACATGGTAAGGATGTTTCAGGTCATCGGCTTAGCCGAAGATTCAAATGTTCATTTATATCTTACCTTGATGCGATTTTGTAGGCTAGTGTATTCTTTTTATTATGCACATAAATGGACCATGGTAAATATATTTACACAGGTTTTTAACCCCATTTGAATATAAAACCCATTTGAATATAAAAAGTCCAGTGTGAATGTTACTCCCGCTCGTCCTCGGCAGCTGTCAGTTACTGTTGCTAGGCGACAAGAACAATCCTCCGTAGGCTAGACCGGTCCGAGCGCTTCAGGTGCGCCCTTTGAAATGGGACGGAGCTGTAGTTAGCAACAATTTGTTAATATTGTGACAATAGGCCTACATTTTGTTACTTTAATTTTCAAAATAACCAGTGATGATATGTAAGGAACTACATACTTCGTTAATACTCAAAGTAATTTTCCCACACGTGACAGCAACACTGCAAAATTGTTATTTAACAATATGATGCATTGTTTTACATTAAACTACACAAAAGTATATAGTTTAAATGTATCAACCTTGAAAATATTCAGAAGTAAAATGCAACATGCAGTAATAGAAATGCAAAACATCATAAAAACCCTGACAAGGTTTTTTTTTTTCCTGCAGAATTCCTTTACTTTTACTCTTGATACCTTAAGTACATTAGCGTACGCCTATGCAAGATAATGAAAAAATAATAATAAAAAAATTGCTTAACTAAAGTTTAAAATATATGACTAGTAGTTTTTCGCCAATGCGGTATTAGTGGTTATTAAAAGTACTTTAGTGTAATAAAGTATCTCAGCATTTATTCCATGAGTCAGCCCTGCAAACCTGTTGGTAGACAACTTAGTGGATAGTGGAAATATGCAGTCAAACACTCTGGAGAGCATCCCAGATGATGTCCACCAGCAGGAGGCCTTACTAGGGTCTCCACTGTGGAGCCCATCCCGGTCCAGCAGCACACCAGGGTCTCCCACTCAGCTGAATAAAAGTCTACATCATTTTTCTTATTTTATGTACTGTAAATTTAAATGTTTATGTTGATTTTGAGATGTTTAACGTATGTTGTAAATAGTTGGGGAAAAAAAGGTATAGAAGAATTTGTTTCATGTAGAAATTATGAATGTCATTACAAAAATAAACAATGTCCAGAGCAATGAATTCTCTTTTATTTACACATTTAAAGTTGCATAAAAATAAATAAATGTACAGATTTTTTTTCCTTTTAAAACATATAGGTGAAAAAAAGTTAAACAAGAATATATATATTTTCTCAATCATTCTTTCAAGAAGAGAAAACAGCCTGTCCATCCTCTCCCTACTCTCCTGTGCTCTCCTCGCCTCTGCAGTCCCATGTCTTCTCTAATCAAGTTCAAAAACTCGTCCTCTCTGTCTCGCCTTCTTCGTGGTGCTGGTGCGGGTGCTGCCCCTGGCTCCTCCTCTTCTTGGTCACACACTGCTGAACTCGGCCCTGATGTGTCCTCAGGGATTGAGGCCATGAGGACAGCGGGGTGGTGCAATGCCTCTGTCCCAACATCTCATCCATGAGGACAAAGTTTCAGTTTCAAGTTTCAGCAGTGGGTTTCCCACTCACACCCTCTCCTGTCCCAGGACACGTGCAATCTAAGGCCACGTCCACACGAAGCCGGTGCGTTCCCGATCCGATTTTTTTTTTCCTCGTTCTAAAAAAAAATTCCGTAAACACGGTGTCGTCTCAGGAAATATCTGCGTACACACGAAACCACTGAAACCGACTAAAAACGGTGTAGTATATATGCCAGACCAGTATGGGGTGCTGTAATTCTGACACAGAGATACACTATACACGGAGAAGAAGACTTTGAGCATGCGCATAACCTTGCGCGCTGTATACGAACCAAGAAGAAGAGGACGAAGATTATCGCTTGTTGCTCACCACAGTTGCAGAGAAGCAATAGATTTTGCTGTAATAAAGCTAGTAGGCTTAGTAGCTTCTGCAGCACGAACACAATCATGTAGTCCGCCATTATTGTTGTTGCTGTTATGCGTGACACAGACAACACGTGATGTGATGACATCATCGTTTCACAAAATATACAGATTGGCTGTACACACGAAACCGCAAGGGTGTCGTTTTCAGATTTATCCACTTTGAGACCCGGTTTAAAAAAATAGCGGTTTCAGTCTCCCAAAACGCCGGATCCGTGTGGACAAAACGGCAATACGATAAAAAATGTATAAGTATACACGCGTCTCCGTGTGGACGGGCCCTAAGGCAGAGCAAATTAACCATGGCTTGTTAACAACAACAGCACAATACATTTCAGCAAAGATGTGTGTATTAATTTTCTTTTATATATAAAAAATTATACCCATATAAAAATGGGTCTGGGGAATGTAACTCCCATACAGGCACAAAATAATATATATATATATATATATATATATATATATTATTTTGTGCTTGTATGGGAGTTACATTCCCCAGACCCATTTTTCCCTGAATTGTTCTAAAAAAACAGAAAAGGGTACTTAACACAGGGGTGCAATCTTAAGTGCATTGTTAACACTGCAAAATATGACACATCAAGACATGCAAAATATACTTAATATTTCTGTATACTCAAATTTGGTTAAAAACCAAAATTGTTGGTTTCTCGGGTTAAAACGATCCTCGGGTTAAAAAACAAATTTGGGGGTTGGTTGTTTTAGGCTTTATAGGGTGAGTGATATTTCTTATAATACACAAGTGAGATAGACTAGTGCAAATATTACAAATAGGTCGTTAAACTAATAACTTTATTACCACAAGTTTTGCCTAAAACTACCTGACAAATGAAGCCATGCAATGGTGACGAAGGAGTTAAGATGAAGTTTATAATAAACTTTAACTGTGGTTTCGCTAGCTATTTGAGTAAATGAAAACATAATACTTACATTTAAATGTGAATATGCTGTCCACCACCGATCTCTAGTCTCGGCCGCCAGCCTGTCGTCAACGGCGCGCAATGACTTATGGGGTAGGATAGGGTAGGATAGGCCGCTAAGTGTCCATTTATGTATCCTTCTTTTCACGGGGAAACAAAGGGCGCATTTGGCGTCGCTTTTGAATCAGGGTAGCCTTCGTCGCGGCGCAATGACGCAACCGTCCTTCGAATACAGCCTTCGGAGGATGCAGAATTGAATTGGGACACAGCTTTAGTCCGTGTGTGTGTACATCCTGTCTGCCTGTACCTATTGGATAGGGATGGGCAAATGAAGACTCATGAAGCACTGAGGAAAAGATTCAAAGCATCATGAGTGTCGAGAACAGCGCCATCTTGTGACTGATCAAATTTATAGCAGCCATTCACCCGAGTGTGCAGTGCCGTTATTTAATCTAATAAGCACAAATAAAAGCCTGACAATGCTAAATGTTCAGTTTTCAGATAATATAATTCACATATTAAAGTGTGCCAATAAATTAAATATAACAATTATATTAATACTAATTATAAAAATTCCAACAGAGTTAATTGCTTGATGCAAGCAAATGGTGGTTTAATTATTTTATGATTTTTATGCTGTTTAAATGGCAGAATATATGATGATGTGACATAGGCTTATTTATAAAAAATATTTTTAGTAAATGGACTTAAACTTCCAAAAACCTCTAGAGTAGTGGTCTGGGTTCAAAGATTCTGAAACGCAAAGTGAAGCATTCACGTGACTGGAAAGAAAGTGAGGCTTCGTTTTTCGTCGATCACGTGTTTCTCTGAAAACAATACGCGCTCCGGCATGGAGCTTCATGAGAAATTGCGCTGCGAATACACGCTTTGAAGCTTCAGTGTCATACTATTGGAATTATATTGTAAGTAAAAGTTTGTATTGGAGCCTTTTGCCTTCTCGTCGTCTTCTGCCTGCACCACACCCTGACAAAAGAACGGACCGCCCTAAAATGGACGATAGGGTCAAAATTATTGTCTTGGCTCAGGAGCGCCATAACTTTTTTCCTTTGCCCTGGGCTTTTGCAGCCTTGCCGTCACCAGCGCCCTCGATGATGAGAGCCTGAGGACCTTGTTCCTGATTGGGGCCACTTTCAACCGTCCCATTGATCTCCCTGACACCACGGGACTGAACTGGAGGGAAACCGTCCTCCGGTGTCTGGAAAGTGTCGGGCCTTGATCAGGAACAGAGCCAGGGAATCCTCATGCCATGCCTGAGCCCTTGTCTTCAGCCAAGATGGCCGCTGCCTCTCCACTTGAGCCCCCAGCCAAGATGGCCACTGCCTGAGCCCTCAGCCAAGATGGCTGCCACCTCACCGTCTGAGCCCTCAGCCAAGAAGACCGCCAGCACTTCGCGTCAGTCCTGCCGAGCCAGTCCTGGAGTCGCCGTGGGTCTGCCGGCCTGCAGCTCCAGCCTGGTCGGTGGATCTGACGCCCCCGTCAGTCGGCCCCCTGGAGTGGTCAGCCCTGCAGACATGCAGGCAGTGAAGTAGCAATTGTGCGATGCAACAGGTCAGTGCCCGAAAGAGCACAAGCACATTAACTCAATTGCTGGAACAGAATAGAATGACGGTTTTCAAATGACCATGTTAAAGTCCAAACCTCAAACCCACTGATAAATGGCATGAACGACCGCCCTCAAATATCAATGAACTGAAGAAATGTGTAAAGATAAGTGGGCCAAAACTAATCCAACACCTTTAGAGATAAATAATTACATCACATTATTTTTAAAAATCCCATGACATCAAAATTTAAGCTTTGTGGCTTTGTCTATGTGTGTCATGCATTGAGGCCATAAAAGTTTCCCATGTTCACTTTTAGCATTTGCATACATATAATATTCAGTTTTCCTCTTCCAAAAAACAGACCAAAAATACTGATGATTCATTCTGCACTATGTCAATTTTTACCAATCAAATGCTTTCAAGAAAGAGAATGTCCCTCTCCCTAATAACACTTGTAACCAACTAGCAAAAACTAGTTCATAGCTCTGACGTAACTACAGCCTATTGCCTAAAAGAGTAAGCTAAAAAAGCCCTTAAATATGTCAGTGTTCATGTTTTTAAAGTAATACTTTGACACAGGAAGGAAGACTGCATAGTTCACATATAATTTGTACATGTTGGCTAACTTGTTAACCAAATTATAAAATTGAATCTGTTATGTGTTGTGCTCCATTTAGACTAACTAGTGCAAAATGCCCGTGCAAAATAAGTTTTTAAAGGGACAATAAGTAACTTTTTAGGTATTTTATTATCTAAAATCAATATTTTTATTCATAAATATGTCCTCAATGGTGTCCAAATACCTCTGCCAATGATCTGACTTATCCTCGTAAACGAAGAATTTATTATCTTTATATACATGGGACGGGTAGGTCCACGGAGGCTTCCATGTAGTTCCGCCATCTTGAAAAACTATAATAGCAGAGAGGGACAAAAAGTACTAGGCCAACGCGTTTCCACAACGCGTTTTCGTTCAGAGCCCGCGTCAAGTGACTGAAACCAGCAGAAACGGAGCAGAGCAGTGAGTGGCGCTTGTCACTGCCCCGGCAAGTTTAAAAGGCTGCACTGCACGGTTAAGTCAAAGGATAACGAGTCCTCTTAGTCGAAAAACTCCACAATAAGACCGTAAAAGGAAACGTGATCGGAGATTACAAAAACAAGGGTTATTAGCTATAATGTCGGGATAGCTAATGCAGGAGAAAGCTTTTAAAAGAGACGCTGAAGTTGCCTGCTTTCTTCTCGACAGGTAAGTCAATGTTAAGGTCTTAATTACAGGCTTTTTATTTTTTATTAGCCTATATAGACCAGCGTTTCCCAGCGGGAAACTGTGTAAAAAAAACAAATCTTTACCATCAATCTCGGATCGTCGGAAGTCTCTAATAACAACAAATAATGCGCACAAATTTATAATACAAATGCAAATCATAAGTTTTTGGCGTTGAATTGCGGAGGTTGCGCTTGCATGTGATTTTATTCCCGTGCCTCATTCCCAGTGCGTCCACATAAAGCTGCCTATTTTTCATTGATGCGCTTACAGTCAAATACACACGAATTGTCACAACGTCCGTCTTGCCGCGTATTCACATCGGTTGTGCTGCTGTCAACGCAACGCGTGCGATTAATATTTTTCAATTTAACACGTTAAAAATATTTAACGCAATTAAAGCAGCATTTTTTTCTGTCATCCTTTGGCTAGCGTTACATTATATAATCACGTTCTTCTTCATGCAAATGCTTCTAACCATGCAAGCGAGAAAATACAAAAGAGAATGCGCTGTCCTGTGATGCTGACACGACGCGCGCCAGACTCGACTTCTCTTTCGAGCTTTCGCTTTGAGTATCCTCATGAGAGCAGTCTTAAATTAGTTAAATAAAGTCTTAAATGAACGTTAAGAGTTGTGAGAAAATGGGACGCTTGTGGGATCCACATGTGACAGTGCAGCAGTGACATCAGAATCAAATAACACTTCATTCATAAAAAGATGCCATTAAACAATTATTTGAAATATACTGTCTTTATGATGTTTCTACATTAATTTGGAGATTTACTGTGAAATTATTAGGCTACATAAAATGTAGTAAAAACAAGCTATCTTGTGCAATTATAACAAAATTATATATTATATAAAATTAAAAATGTTTAATTCATTCATTCATTTGTAACATGCATGAACGAAGAAAAAAAAAAAAGGAACAGGAAGAAGAAAATCTTATGGTAGCCTACCTGTCATTTATTTGTGCACATCAAAAAAAAAAAAAAAAAAAAAAAAAAAAACCAGCACATTTCAAAGTATAGTATCAAAGTAGTATCGTGACAACACTAGTGTAGGGTGCCACACATTTTTTTTTAAATTTCAAAGGGTGCCTTGACTGAAAAAAGGTTGGGAAACACTGATATAGACAGAAGAACATAGTTAAAAGTTAAACAGGCTCTTTGATGAATAGCAGCTATTGAGTAAAGTAGAGATGGTCCTATAAACAAGGTTGTAAGTTTTGTTTGTTCAAAACTGTAACATTCGTTTGTTCGTTGTGTCAAGTTGTAGTTTGTTTGAAATAACAAACCAGTTCACCAGAAGGAAAACTCGACGAGGTGCTATTAGAAGACATCCTGTCAAAGCTTTTTGGTACATATCGCTTACCGTAGATGCAACGCGCATTTGAAAACGCGAGGCGCTGGAGAGCAAAATTAGTTTGATTGCAAAATACAAATTCACCACTAGATGGGAGTAATTCTTACTTACTGCCCCTTTAAGTGTGTTTTTAGTAATTGTTGGTTTGGTGTGTTTGAGTGCACATTGTTACAATTGCACTGCAATTTTTATTTGTGCATGTTAGAAAGCACACAGTGAACTCTGAGAAAACGCTATACTTGAGCAAACAGTTTGTGCATAGGCAACTACAAATGATGCCCGTGAAAGAGACTGTGAATGCATTGAAAAGGATATGTTTAGTTGGTGAATAGCATTTACACAGTAGCGATAACGTTAAGCGAAACGTTAGATTCAGTTTACATCCACAAATGAATAAGCGCGTCGATTCAGGGAGCAGTGCAAAGTGCCCGTGCAAAATCAGTTTTTGTGAGCTGATCGCCGTCAAAAAAGTTCAGGAGATATTTCTTAGCGATGGCTGATTTCAACAGTTTCAATATGATAAAAAATAACTTTTATATTGATTCAATGGATTAATTGCATTTTGGAAAAAAAAAAAGTGTCATGAATTTATTGCATTTTTGAGAAAAAATATGGTGAATAGCATAGGGCTACTATTACACAGTAGCGATAACGTTAAGCGCACCAGAATGAAATATAATATTAAGAAGTAAACAGTGTGACTTACAGTGTGTGTTTATTGTTTATTTTTAAACATCCAGAATGTCAGAATGTTTATTTTTAAACCACAACCTTCTAAAAAATATATATTTAACAATATCTTTTGCATTTCTCATCCAAACAATGTCAAACTTGGCACTGCACTTACTCGTGCCCGTAGCGAGACACCTGTCGAGTTTGAAATCCATCGGACTAACGGTTCGAGAGATATGCAGACACACACACAGACACACAGACAGACAGACATTCCTGTAATTAGACGTTCCTGCTTGTTGGATTATGATTCTTTAATCTTCAGAGACTAAGGCCCCGTCCACACTACTGCATTTTCGTTTAAAAACTGAGACCTTTTGCTACGTTTGCACCTCCCGTCCACACTAAAACGGCAAAAACGGAGACTCAAAATGGAGAAGTTTAGAAACGCTGCCGACCCGTTTTTCGTTTTGAATCTCCGGAGGGCATTTTAGTGTGGACGGGTCAAAACGGAGGACTTTAGAAATGATGACGCAGAGGCTCTCGCTCGGCTCTATGATTGGGTGTCACCAGTCATGGAGTATACACAGGTAATATTCAGTACCAGTAAACTTCACCCGCTGGAACAGTTTCTTACAGTAAGAAACTGCCGCGTCTCAGGCGCGGTAAACACGTGCATGCTAGAAACCCGACGCCTATTTTTCATGCGACACGCAAGTGTGTTGGAAGCGTTTCCAGGCAAAATAGAATAGGAAAAGATGTTTATATGTCATTTTGACACAAATACATATTAATAAATGACATTTTGATGTTTGAAAGCATTTTTTTACAGTCTATGTTTGAAAGTCTCTAGGTTTACACCGGCAAGCGCATGCCCAGTGTTGGTGAATGGTCACGTGATCCGCGTTTTCAGTCGTTTTAATGTAGACGGAGATCAATTCTAATACGCAGCTAAAATGCTGGTGTGGACGGAGATCGTATTCGTTTTAATTCTCCGTTTTTAAACGAAAATGCAGTAGTGTGGACGGGGCCTAATATTAGCGTAGACGCCATTCTTCTTATGATGTAACAAGTTCTGACCTAATCTATGCAGCCTAACATTGAATTATATAAGTCTATAATGTATTATGTGAATGTCACAGGTCGGGGTGGGCCAAGCCAGACTGCACCCACCCCTGGGGACCGGGCACCGCCTCGAGGAGCGTGTCAAGGAACCAGACAGAAACAGAGGATAAAGGAATAACAATTTCTTTATTAAGTTAAAAGCAGGTAAATTTGAAAAGTCCTAATTAAAATCTCTTCTTTCGCCAGAAGCAATTCGATGGGCCCCCTGGACCGGGGCGGGATGGACGTTCGGGGACACCCTGCGGCTCGTCGGAGAGGAATCAGAGGAGGACGCACACCACTCAGGTAAGCCACTGGGTAAGTACTCTTTACAAGGCTCTCAAGGAAGTCTTGGCTACACGGACCCCATTCGGACTGGAACCAGGTAGGTATTCGCAGTGAGGATGGAACGAATGCCGGAGGCTGCCCAGAGGTAAGTATCCAGAGGACGGGGATCCTCGACTCAGACGGGTCACAAGGACGCAGGTGGCGAGCGGGCCGGGCCAGGAGGGGACCATGAACAGCAGAACAACACTTTAATCGAGACACATGCCGTAGTTACTCTCCTTCCTTCTGAACAGGCGGAGGCTTCCAGTGGGGACAGGTGGGGACCACCAGGCGGAGAAGGTGCTTTGAGGGAGACACTCCACTTAAGTGCACACTGTAACCAGGTAACAGGATTTAACTTCTCAACAGCATATGGAACGTTCAATCGAAATACCTTCTCTCTTTCTGAACAGGGCGGAAACCTTCAACAGAGCATGCAGAGACCACCAAGCGGAGAGGACACTTGAGCGGGGCACTCCACTTCGGCTGTGCACTGTAACCAGGTAGCAGGGTTTAACTTCTCAACAGCATATGGAACGTTCAATTAAAATACCTTCTCTCTTTCTGAACAGGCGGAAACCTTCTGCAGGGCATGCGGAGACGACCAAGCGGAGAGGACACTTGAGCGGGGCACTCCACTTCGGCGGTGCACTGTAACCAGGTAGCAGGGTTTAACTTCTCAACAGCATATGGAACGTTCAATTAAAATACCTTCTCTCTTTCTGAACAGGCGGAAACCTTCACTAGGGCATGCGGAGACCACCAAGCGGAGAGGACACTTAAGCGGGACACTCCACTTCGGCTGTGCACTGTAACTAGGTAGCAGGGTTTAACCATTCAACAGCGTATCAAACGTTCATTTCAAATACCTTCTCCTTTTCTGAACAGGACAGCGACTTTCGATGGAGCATGTGGAGACCACCAAGCGGAGAAGATGCTCTAAGCAAAACACTCCACTCAGCTGTACACTGTATCGATGCAACCGGGTTTGACCATTCAGCAGTAATGAAACATTCAGCTGTAATACCTTCTCTCGTTCCAACCAGACAGCGGCTTTTGATAAGGACGTGTGGAGACCACCAGACAGGAAGGATGCTTTAAGCAAGATGCTCCAATTCAGCTATGCGCTGTAACAATGCAACAGGATTCGACCATTCAACAGTAGATGAAACATTCAACGGCAATACCTTCTCTCGTTCGAACCAGGGCAGTGGCTGTTGATAGGGACGTGTGGTGACCACCAGACAGGAAGGATGCTCAAGCAAGACGCTCCAGTTCAGCTGTCCGCTGCAACAATGTAACAGGAATCAATGGATCAACAGCATTAACCAGAGCGAGGCTGTCTCGAATGGTAAGTTGGGCGCTTAATGTGACAAACCCTGTTCAGGAACAGCGGGTGAAAGACTATAGAGGAGAGTGCACAGCAGACTATTAATACTTCTCCACACGATAAACTTCACTCCATAACACAAACCGTGTGATTAGTCACTTCAGGCACTGCATTCCACTCGCACACCGTGCATTCGGGCCAGCACTCACCCACCGGTCTTTCTCCCACCGGATCGACTCTCGTCTCTCACACGGCTCAACTTCTCCCAGAGACAGCCAGAACGGATGTAGCAATCGTCACATTCAGTGAAGGAAGAACAAAGGTTGAAGACAGATCATTAATTCACTCGGTGTAATAATCCACTCGTGCCACACGCTTTCCAAACGCTCCACACCACTTCAGTGTCAGTGCATATAAACCACGGATCAAATACTCATCACTTTGCGTCTCTCCCACTGCTGACGATATCCCTTGGGTTTTCGTTGACAAAACTTCACTCTCTCCTTTCCATTCCTCAGCTTCAATCTTCGCCCTGCTGCACAGTCCAGCTTCAAATATGAACAACCCGCCGACAAAACACAGTATCTCACGGGAGGAGAACCACACCGACCGTCTGTTTCCTCTCTCTTTTTAAAGCCCCATCTTAATGCGCGTTCCTCTCACAACACTCTCTGTAATTCTCCTCACCTGCTGTCAATCAGGCAATTGGCCTCGCTGCCATCGCAACAGATTTCGCGGTGTGATGAGACGACCATCCACAAGAGGTCTCCAAATAATACTGCCTTCACGAGGATTTTACTCTCTCTCCTTATCTGGCTTTTGTCACACTGTGACATGAATGCTAGGTCAAAGAGATGTCTTTAATCTAGCTTTGAACTGACAGAGTGTGTCTGCTTCCCGGACAATGGTAGGAAGATTGTTCCAAAGTTTTGGTGCTAAATAGGAAAAGGATCTACCGCCAGCAGTCGATTTTGATATTCTAGGTATTATTAACTGGCTGGAATTTTGAGATCGCAATGGATGTGAAGGACTATAATGCGTTAAGAGCTCGCTCAAGTACTACAGAGCTAAACCATTTGGTGCTTTGTAAGTAATCAGCAATATTTTAAAATTGATGCGATGTTTAACCCTCTGGGGTCTGAGCTGTTTTCTGGGCCTGGAGGTGTTCTGACATGCTCTGACATTTGTGCTTATTTCTGTTACTTTTCACATTTTCATGGCTAAAGTCTGATTACACTGTATTCAGCACAAACTCTGCTACAATAATATATCAGCAGCATGTGTGTAAAAGTTTGTAGTTTTGAGATAATGACATTCATGCCTGGTTTGTGAAAATAACAAAAAAAATTCTCACTGAATTAAGGCCATGAAACCCATACTGATTAATTCTTCACAAGACTTTTGAAAATTGTATCACGTAGCCTAGAATATTTGCTCTAAAACTGTGAAAATCATCCTGACTGCTCATTCAGAGAAGACAATATATTGATTTAAAAATTGTAAGACGTGTTTTGTGTGAGAAAGCTTTATGCGGGAGGTGTGATCACATCATTAATATGTAAGCTTTCACACCTGAGAAAGACAAAGACCCTCCCCTAACGGCCCTATTAGGAGCTATCAGGCCCTATCATTCTGAGCAACCTTGCACAAAGAATGAGAAGATTTAAAAAAGAATGGCTTTTTGATTGTTTGGATTTATTTAACACACAACATAATCCAAAGATACAAAACAAATGACAAAAAAGCACTTAGTGAAAACAATGATCCAAAGACAGAGACCTTTGTGCCATTCCTAAAAACATTGTACATACCTTTCATTTCCAAGGTGTTTGATTTTCACTTTACCATGTTCATGTACAGAGACTCATGTGAATGTTGAAGTCAGCAGGACTCAGTGGCATCTGGTCCCTGAAAAAAAAAAAAAAAAGCGAACATACTGATATCAAGAGAAAGGCCTGCACGATTTTGGGAATAAATTTGAGATTTTTCTGGTTAAAATTGCTTTTTAAAATTCACAGAATACACACACACACACACACACACACACACACAAATGTTTCCAACAATATATAATATAATGAACACCAGGTTTGTTGTGCCTTGTAGGCATAGGCTATGCGCAGTGCTGCATAAAATAATATTAACAATAACCTATAGCAGCCTATAAATCTTCCAAAAGATTTCAGTGACAACTACGCTAGAGAAAAATATATTGATTATCATATGTTACTTCAAATGTTTCCATTCGTTATGATGATATGAAATGAGATAATAGTAAAAACATGAAGCCGTTTGGTGCGTTTTGCTTTTCAAACGCGATCGCTCACCAAAATATGAAACATTATGGTTACGTTTGAGCAGATATCCACAAACACAGTAACAGTAAACACGGGTCTAAATATTATAATATTCACCATATATCTAGCAACAGTTCAACTGCAATGTGAAATTTATGCAACAATAACAAAGTAATATGTAAGAATTTCTTACCTTACATCTTTCTTGTCTTCAAATCGCGTTCTTCTTCTTCTGAGGTAAATCCAATGTAAGCTCACAGCGCGTCTTTCAAACTCGACGAAAAGCAGAGACTTGTGAAGTTTTTTCGTGCTTTGTTTTTGAGGTAACGAGTGCGTTCGCGTTCCATGTGGAGATTTGCATGTGAATCTCTTTTGCGTGCATGGGCGTGGTCAAATTAAAAACAATGAACAAGCGTTTGAGGTACTGGACATCTTGTTGGTTTTATACAAATTACTTAAACAGAGAATATTTGTTTTCAGTTTGAATCCGATCATTTAAAAGTACACACTTTAATGTTTATAAAGGTATATGGCTCATAAATGTGTGACAATTATTCGCTGAGTTTTGTTTCAGTTTATAGACGTGCTCAAGAAAAAAAAGTTCACCGAGACGGAGAAGCAGAAAGCACACCCTGTTTATTTTCTTTATTTTACAAAAGCACAATGTTTTGATTTGATTGTAAGTGGACACATACAAAAGTAGAAATATCACAGATTCTTTTTTTATATTTCTTTTTTCTGTATGACCATAAATGACGGAGTAATTTAAGTTTATTGTGCTACAATGTGAAGAAAATCCAGCAAAACGCGCAGGCGCGTTTGCCGACCCCAGAGGGTTCATAGGGAGCCAATGCAGTTTTGACAGAACTGGGCTAATATGGTCATACTTCCTTGTTCTGGTAAGAACTCTAGCTGCTGCTTTTTGAACTAGCTGTAGTTTGTTTATTAAGAGTGCAGGGCAACCACCCAGTAGAGCATTACAATAATCTAGCCTTGAGGTCATGAACGCATGAACTAATTGTTCTGCATTTATCAATGAGAGCATATGGCGTAATTTAGATATATTTTTAAGATGGAAAAATGCGGTTTTACAGATACTAGACACGTGACTTTCAAATGAAAGATTGGTATCTAAGAGCACACCCAGGTTCCTAACCGACGACGAAGACTTAACAGAGCAGCCATCAAGTGTTAGACAGTATTCTGGTTTAATACGTGAGGAAGTTTTTTTTGTCCAATAATTAGAATCTCTGTTTTTTCAGAATTTAGAAGTGGGAAATTACTAGTCATCCAATTTTTTATATCAGCTATGCATTCCGTTAATTTTGTGAATTGGTAAGTTTTGTTAGATTTTGAAGAAATATACAGCTGAGTATCATCAGCATAACAGTGAAAGCTAATTCCATGTTTCCTAATGATATCTCCAAATGGTAGCATGTACAGAGTGAACAGCAACGGTCCTAGTACTGAGCCTTGTGGTACGCCATACTGAACTTGTGATCGATAAGACATCTCTTCATTACTGCTACAAACTGATAACAGTCTGTGATCATATCATTAACAATGAGTGCTTTTGAAGTAAGCAATCGAATATTCAGCAACCCAAGCTTTAGCATTTGCTCATCTGTATTATAGCTGTTTTTTATTTGTTGAACATCAATTAAATTTTTAACCTTAGATGAGTTTAAACGTTATTTTGGATTTCCAAATTCGGGGAACAGACACAGTCTCTATATGATGATAGCTAGGTAAAAGATGCTCTATGTGATGGGATTTATCTGACCTGGGTGATGCGAGGCCGCTAGCAGACGGTCGGTTAAGCCAGTCTGTCTGCTTCCTGACCTGAGCCCCAGATTGTCATGTTTGAGCTCTAAGACTATGTGCCATATTACTAGAGAGAAGAGCAGCACCATCCCAGGAGGGATGGATACCATCTCTTTTCAACAGGTCAGGTTTGCCCCAAAAACTTTTCCAATTGTCTATGAATTCTATATTATTAAGCGGACACCACTTAGACAGCCAGCGATTCAGTGAACACAATCTACTAACTATCTCATCACTCCTGCGAACAGGAAGGGGGCCAGAGCAAATTACAGTGCTTGACATCGTACTTGCGAGTTCACACACCTCTTTAATATTAATTTTGGTGATCTCCGACTGGCGGAGTCGAACATCATTTGTGCCGACGTGAATAATGATCTTAGAGAATTTACGATTAGCATTAGCCAGCACTTTTAAATTTGCTTTGATGTCAGGCGCTCTGGCTCCCGGCAAACATGTGACTATGGTGGCTGGTGTCTCTATTTTCACGTTCCGTGTGATCGAATCACCAATTACTAGGGCACAATCAACAGAATTCTCAGTGGGTGTTTCACTGAGTGGGGCAAATCGATTTGTTATGGTAATCGGACCGGAAGAGTGTTTTTTTGATCCGCGACTAGAGCGAACCCTCACTGTCACCCATTTGCCTGGTTGCACAGGCACTAATTCAGCTGGAACCGCATCATGTAAAGAGTTCACTATGCTAGGTGCATCCAAAATAGTATCTAAAGCTCTAGCACTCTTACTATCCTCAATTAAAGTTTG
>JALDPO010000046.1:12500-17500 GCA_023718395.1 Leucaspius delineatus
GCCAGGAAAGTACTTCATGCATCATGATTAAAGAATGACCAGTGTTCAAAAACACTAATAACATCATGAACACATTATGAATATACATGCACTTTTTAAAATATGTTTTAAATATACAGTTTTCTTTTGATGTTTTCCAGTATAAAAATCTAAACATTCTGAAATCAAGTCAGCGTTATTTTAGTATCTTTGATAGTTTTTAATACTATTTTGATTTAGTTTCTTTAAACTTTAATTTTAAAGTTTTGGTCATTTTGGTTTGTAAATTAAATTTTTGCCATTTATATGTATATATATATATATATATATATATATATATATATATATATATATATATATATATATATTATGATTTATATATTTTTAAATATCAAATTTGTAATTTCAGTGTTAGTTTTGAGTTATTTTAGTGCATAAACAAACTAAATGACAATTAGAAATACTGTCGTGGTAACTAGATGCAATAAAATAAGTTTAAATGGGTGATAGATATATATATTAGCTTGAAATGAAACTTCCCAGGTTGTCTATGAAAGCCTGTAGACTGAATTTTATGTGAAGGACTCGGGTCGTTTTTGCCGGGAAATTCAAAAGGGTGAGACGGTTACGCGGCGCGCGCACCCGAGAGCCTCTCTTCCGTTTAGTGGAACATGAAACTATGCCTAAACAATGTTCAGGAAGGATAATGCCGAAAGAGCCATTATGTACTGTAATGTCAATATGTCATGCAAAGAAAAATGATTAATTCAAACGATAGTCTCACATAGCCAGATCTAGAGTCTCAAATATAGGCCTACTTTATAATCAAACTATCATAACAGTGTAACTGTAATTACCTCATCTGTCGACATGATGCCGGTGAATCTCAGATCTGCTGCAAACATCCACATCTATGATCTGATGCTTTCTGAACTGCTGTTTTCCGTCGTGTGTTCAGTCTAGTTCAGTCTCGTGTACGTTTAGTGTTGCTGCTGCAGTTTCACTTAACGGCTACCGGTGTCGCTAATAACAAGGTTTCTGAATTTTAACTATAATAACCCTAAATCAAGTACATTTACTGGAGAAGCAAAATGATTAAAGACCTTAAAGAGAAAGTGAGTTTGTGCTTAAAGGGTTAGTTCACCCAAAAATGAAAATTATGTCATTAATGACTCACCCTCATGTCGTTCCAAGCCCGTAAGACCTCCGTTCATCTTCGGAACACAGTTTAAGATATTTTAGATTTTGTCCGAGAGCTTTCTGTTCCTCCATTGTAAGTCAATGGACGGCATACTGTTCACGTCCAGAAAGGCAATACAGACATCATCAAAGTAGTCCATGTGACATCAGTGGCTCAATCTTAAGTTTATCAAGCGACGAGAATACTTTTTGTGCGCAAAAAGTAAACAAAAATAACGACTTTATTTCCACTATTCATTTCCTTCTCTCTGTGCCTCAAGTGAGTTCACGTAGTGTAATAGCGTAGCGCGTCTGTGTTGTACGTCACACGTAGGCTCACTATTGGCCGACGCTGGTCATGTGTGATGCGTGTGACGTACAACACAGACACGCTACGCTATTACACTACGTGAACTCACTCCAGACCCAGAGAGAAGGAAATGAATAGTGGAATAAAGTCGTTATTTTTGTTTACTTTTTGATAAACTTAAGATTGAGCCACTGATGTCACATGGACTACTTTGATGATGTCTGTATTGCCTTTCTGGACGTGAACAGTATGCCGTCCATTGACTTTCAATGGAGGAACAGAAAGCTCTCGGACTAAATCTAAAATATCTTAAACTGTGTTCCGAAAATGAACGGAGGTCTTACGGGCTTGGAACGACATGAGGGTGAGTCATTAATGACATAATTTTCATTTTTGGGCGAACTAACCCTTTAAAACAAGAGCAAATATCGGTCAGAAAAATAAAATAATTCAAAGGGGGAAAAGAGTTTTTTTCTGATCTGACTGGCAGATATTTGCTCTTATTTTAAATAAAAACGTACTTAATTTTTATACATTTCACAGAAAACAAGACATATAAGTCATTTTGCTTCCCCAGTTACCGTATCTTGTTTCAAGAATGTTTAGATTGTTACGTGGTTTCTGAACATGTTCTGTGGCACTCCATCACTATACTATGGTAAAGCAAGTATTTCTGCAGCTCAGACGAGAATACGAGTGTGTAAAACACACCACAGATGTGTGTGTGAGGTGGCTGTGGTGTGAACTTCAGGCCTGAATGACGACACTCGAGGGTTTTCAGAACGGACAGAATGAACGAGGTGTTGTGTAGCCTATATATTACACTCTGGTTTTGGCTCTGGTTTTCCCGCAGGAATGTTTTCCGCGTCAGGAACGGCGAGTGTGTTTTTATTGTTTCCAGCGTGACCTCTGACCACAGCCGATTGTTGTGGCGAAGGAAAAAAGCCTCTTTCATTTGAAGAACCTTGACTCACACTGCCGTCCATGAGACCTGTTATCATAGGCAACGCTTTACAGGAAACGCTGTTTATCACTTCCTTTCAGTCAGAGTTTGTTTAGGGCTTCGTTTTGTGTGATCAGATTGCAGAAGAGAGAGAGAGAGATCATCGGAGGAGAACACCCACAGGAGCTGCTATCAGTCGACGCATATGTCTGTCTGGACCAAAACACGCTCTATCAGAAGACGACAGATTTGTCTGTTGGTCGTGTTCGAGTGGAGTTTTTTGTAGAGTGTGAGGGATTTGGAAAGAGGGGAGCGTTTCACTTCTGCTTTCTAAATGAGCCGTGAGCGATCAGCCAAGACTGGGTCATTTCAAAACGGCACACTCAAACAGAGAGCGTTCAGAGAAGTGATCTGTCTAGCCTGTCTGTGTGTGTGTGTGTGTGTGTGTGTATAAAGTGCACTGTCAGGGTAATAATGAGTGCTTAATGACACAATGAGACCATACAGAAAAGCAGAACAGACAATCGGACATGTTTAAATCATCTGATCGAATACTGATGCAACATGAATGCAATGTAAAGGAAAGTTGAAGCTTAAGCATCACCCGTAGATCTGTACAGGTGGAGCTGGGGCGGGAGGGAGGAGGGTTTCTGAAAGCAGACAATGGGCAAGAATTTGAATGTTGAGCGGCATTGGCTATCAATAGACCTTTATGCACAATTATTTTATTTGTATTTTTTGCATATAAGAAAATTAATCCTGGAACCTGTAATTATTTCAAGGCTATGTGTTGTTTGAATAAAAAACCCATTTGACAAAAAATAAATAAACCGATCTTATGCGCCAGAGAAACGAGGGCGCCGCCATCTTCAGAATATTGTCTTTGAACCTCCATTTTAGCGGCATCGCTGTGGAAGAGTAATTAGCTGGTGAAGTGGCTTTACTTATTGTAGAGGTAACGAAAGTTATCACGAGCATTGTAATGTTTAAAGCAGATGTCTTAACATATGTAAGTAGACCAGGAAGTTTTTAAAACGGGCAGTTCATTCATAAATTCTTAAGATCGCTGTGGAAATACAAAAGACAACATGCGCAGAGCTGAAAAGGGGCGGGGCTACGTAAGGTCTATACAGCGGGAACCAATCAGATGTGCCATACAGAGAGTGATGTCATTGAGTTAAAGACAGAACTTTACATTTCAAATGTACCTGGAGTTCTCTGCTCATTCATCTCAATGACCGCTGCTTGGCTGACGCTTCCGAAATGCCATTTAAAGTTTTTGAGCCAATCACATGAGGCGTAAATGTCATGTGACCATGCGCTCGACATTAGAACTCAGAAGGAGGGAAAATATTCATCCGTTTTCATCATGTGACCCCATAGCCGTCACAACTGATAAATATGCATTAGAAACTTTATACAGAAAAATACTAATCACTATTGGTTTTGACACAAATCTGGAGTTAATCATTTTTTTGTGTTGTATACAGTATATTGTTCTGATTTGGTCGGAATATTGAAGAAAAAAAAAAAACACCTGTAAGTATTCTGTTTGAGTATGTTTACAATTTCAGTCTATTTAAAAATTTCATGTTTAATTCAATGTTACTTGGCATTTCTTTGTAGCCTAATCAAAATTGTAACAGCAATTTCAGAGCAGCAGAAATGAGAGTCCAGCTTATTCTATTTCACTGACTTCTTTATACATTTAAGGTAATTTAAAAGATATATTTTCATATATGAAATTGTCTTGCTAAAGCCCGTGCTTCATAATCTGACATGTGTCTGATGTTTGAGAACATGTTGTTTACTGTATATAAACACATATAGACATCATCTGTTGCTGTCTCTCCCCCTGCTGGTCATCTCCGCACTCAGCGCGATCTTCAGAAGTAGAGCCCGTGGTTTATCAGCCCACATCTCAGGCTGGCTTCCCAGCAAACATTTGGACGTTTAATGACCGTTGAAAAGACGTCCGTCCGAGACGTCCCGTCATGGTTGAAAAATAGTTCCAAAATGGAAGTTGAACCGACGTCTTTTCTGGCCGTGAATTCCACGTCTCTTCTGGCCGTGAATTCCACGTCTCTTCTGGCCGTGAATTCCACGTCTCTTCTGCGCGTCCCTGGACGTCTAAATGCGTCGTCATATGTGTTTAAATGTGTTGCATAATTTAAGTGTATATATAAGCCTGCATATAAAATAATCACACACCTATTGTGTAACATCGTGAAAGACAATCAAGTCTTGAGGTTTAGCCTACACATCTTGACAAAGGTTCTAAAAAGGTCCAAAATTGGTCCAGTCAGACCTGAACGTCAATAAAACGTTTTAATCACGTGTACATCAAAAACAATAACACATTATTTGTGGACATAAGCAAAAAAGAAGCATGTTCTGATTAAGCACAACATTTTATTGATATTGAACAGCCAAAATTTCTCTTTATTTTTTTCAATGTTTAACATTTCGTGAGCTTAGAATTTTAAGGTTCTATCTCCACTTTTGGTTGAAATTGAGTTTTTGACAATCTGATCCATTAGGTGTTTATTAATGCCTGTGGGGTGTTATTTTTGTAAAAAAAAAAAAAAA